>OX608080.1:79015355-79179548 GCA_951509765.1 Sphenella marginata | reverse complement strand
CTTTCCGCGTAGGCGGCCTTCGGCCGCGCTTCAAAAAATAACCCTGGGCTACGCCATTCCAACTCCGGGTGTGTGCCATAGCCGTGGCTGCCGCCACGGTGATGTCCTTCCGCGTGCCACGTTTCCCACTCTTTTCTCACAGGGTAATTTGTGAAAAAAATGCTAATCAACAGTTCGTGTTGCTCGCGTAAAATCCTATGGGCGTTATTTCTCTTTTAAAAAGGAAATAAGAGCCATGGGCTTTATTTCTTTTTGCAGATGGGCGATATTTCCATTTAAAAAGGAAATAAGGCCCATGGGCGCTATTTCCTTTTCGAATGGGAAATAACGTCCATGGGCGTTATTTCCTTGGGCGTTATTTCACTGCACCTTGTTATGCCTAGTAGTGCTTCGCACACAAGGTATATTAACTTCATTCGCCTAACGGTAGTATGTAACGGCATAAACGAATCGAGATAGATATTGACTTATGTATATCAAAATGTTCAGGAGGAAAAGAGAAATTGATTGAGCCATGTCCGTCCGTCCGTCCGTCCGTCTGTCCGTCCGTCCGTCTGTGAACACGATAACTTGAGTAAATCTTGAGATATCTCAATGAAATTTGGTATGCAGGTTCCTTTTCACTTATCTCGGAGCGCTATTGAAAATAGGCAAAATCGGTTAAAAGCCACGCCCACTTTCTATATATATAATATTTTCGAAAATACAAAAAGAGTGATTATTCAGTACATAATACACCTATAAGGATAATATTTGGTGTGCACTTTAGCGTTAGGGCAAAAAACACATTTTTGAAGAAATTTTTAAAATGGGGCGTGGTACCGCCCACTTTTGATTAAGTCAAATTTGGAAATATTATTAATCATAAATCAAAAACCGCTCAAGATAGCAAAGTGAAATTCAGCACACATATTTATATTAATACAGGCAATATTTCGAAAAAAAAATTATCGAAATCGGGTTAGGTCCACGCCCAATTTTATACGAAAGATTTTGAAAAGGATCATAGATATATTGAATATGCTATAACTTTGCTTAAACTAGCTGTATATCATTTCTATTTCACCTCTAAAGTGTTCGTGGGCAAAGAAAGTCGAAAGCACAAAATTTTTGGAAAATGGGCGTGGCCCCGCCCCTTTATGGGGGATTATTCCACAAAACTTTCCATGCCATAACTCCGGCAAAAATTGACTTATTGAAACGATATTTAGAGAAAGTGTTCAACATATAAAGCTAACTCTTGCTGTAAAAATAAACAAAATCGGTGAACGGACACGCCCACTTTTTGAACACAGTTCTAAAAAATTTCTTTGTAAAATTTAAATCGCGATATTTCCATAATTGTATAAGTTATATAAATAAGATTTTACACACATAATAAGCTTTTTAAGCAAAACTAAAGTGTATAAAAACTTTGAGGATTTTGGTGAAGTAGGCGTGGCGCCGCCCACTTTTTAGCATAAAAGCTCTGCTATTTTCAAAAGCGATTGCTTGGAATTTCAAGAATGTATTTCAATGAAATTTTGTGAGATACTTCCCAATAGTATGCAGTATACTCCTGCCAAAAATTACGCAAATCGAATAACAAACAAGCAAGATTTACGGGCAAGTAGTTAACACCCTACTGCCTTTTTTTATTTTTATTAATTTTTTTTATTTTCATACCTTTCATGAACATGAGGAAAGGTATTTATATTTTGTTATTTAGTAATAATTTAATTTACCACTCACAACAGAAGTGTTTTTAATCGAAAACAATCAGTTGTTTTATAACACCTTTTCAGGTATGTATTAAAATAGACCTGAGTTAATTGGGATAACGCAACAGATCACTACTAGGTATTTAAGACTTCCTTACTAGTTTTTTTTTTTACTTCAAGGATAACAAGTGTATGGCTTGCTGAGACGTTTATTATTATGAAAAGAAAAGTTTTATATAGGGGGGTAGAAATCGAGTTACGCGGTCTAACTCGGTTTGGGGTCTGTTTTGAGTAAAAGGGCATTCAGGAGATATGTAGTACTAAAAAATACCTATTCAACGATATATCAAACTTTGCAATCGGATTATAAATAAAAAAGTTGTGAATAAAAATCGATTTTGGCTGTTTTAAGGACTCTCGCAGGATGAACATTTTTATCATCCCTAATTCGCCGCAGGGTCATCTTTCATCCTAGGGGGGGTAATTGCAAACTTTTTTTTTTGTATGGGCACCAGCCCGGTCTAGTGTACCTTAGAGTGGCCGCACTAAGCTAGGAAATTTTTAAAGATTTTAGTATCAATGAGCGCAGGGCTGAAAAAGTTTATATTTTACGTAAAGAAAGCACATGAAAAAATTGAAACTTCTCGTAAAATAATTACTGCACCCAAAATATGGTTAAAGTTTTGTCTTTGGGTCTTTTAGTACTAACTAGATTGCCAGTTCTAACTATATACATACATTTCTATGAGAAAAGAAGTGGTTAATATTGATTGCTAAAAGATATTTAAGACAACCGAAACATGCACATTTTTCGAAAAATCTACCACAAAAATTGCATTGATTGGGTTTGATTCACAAACAATTTTAGGAAATTGCCTTCAAACAGACAAGCTATACAAGTATTTTTCTACAATATGCGTTTTGTGAAAAAAATGCAAAAGAAAGTGCAAGGCTAGCGATTGATGCTGTGTCGATATTTTTGCAACAAGCGCGTATTCCAATCCGAGAACCACATAAATGCTCTGGCAAGCTTATAAAAATGTACGAAGATTGGAAAACTTTAAACAAAGTGAAGGTTGAAAAGATGGCAGCGGGAATGAAGAAAAAATTTGATCATTCTGTAAGCGTTTTAGATGACCTTTTTGATATTGCGGCTTGCGATGCATTGAATATGATGAGGAACGATAAAGGGTTTTTAGAAAAGCAGCGACAGAAAGGACGGCCAGGATCAATGTTGAGGATTGACAAGAAATTGGCATCCAAAGAAAAAAGATCGGAATTGAGAAGAGAAAAGGAAGAAGCACGAATATCAAAGCATGTGAAACCGCCAAAGTTGCAGCCAGTTGGTAAATAATTTAATAGTTACTTTTGTGGGCTATAATTAAATATGTATTAGTTCCAATCGAAAAAAAATCATTTTCTCATTAAATTTTACTCCGAAAGTAAACCCGAAATGGAATCTGAGTATATGGAATCAACTGCAGATAGTTTTGACGATGTTGATAATGAAACCATACATAAAAAGAAACTGGATTACACCGCGGTTATGCGCTGCACTTGGTAAAGCAAAGGTTGCAAAAAACAAAGATTTTTAAAAACTAGACTCACTCTAAATTAATATTTATTGCGACTGTGTAAGCTTTAGAGAAGGCGAGTTTTTTTTAAGTTATTTTTAATATGAATTTTTTTTTATTATTTGGCTCAGGTGCTGTTTGGCCGTTTTGCTGAAATTGTATGTATTAAATCATTTGGCTCAGGTTCTGACGACCGTGTTGCGCAAATGTTAAATTCTCTTTGTTCTTTAGAGAACGGGTGGTGTGAGACACCTGTGACACCCTGTATGTCACTTATATGTATTTATTTGTGGCGAGCACTGTTGGCTCTGAGGCATTGCGCGTGATTGGCTTCCTCATTTTCGTTCTGTAAACCCACCCCTTGGCTTTCCAAAACATAAACTATACCTTCGAAATATTTTATAAGCTGATTGCGAATTACAATAGTTTGCAATGCAAATAAAATAATCGAATGAAATAACCGTAGCTTATGTCGCTTAAACAACGACTTTAGGTATCAGATCGGCAGGCTATGCATATCTGTGCCCTTTTAACATAACAACTTAAGTGGACTGAAAAAATTATACCAATCAAAACTTTTTCTGTCGTCTCAAATAACCAAAATGCTTTAGCCGCACCAGTTAGATTAAATCGTTTATAAACAAAATAATATAAGACCGATAAAAGTATTGGAAACTTGCACGATTTTCTTATCCAAAATAGCCAGAAAATTTTTAGATTGGTCTAATTTCTTAAATCGACTTAAGTTGTTATAATAAAACAACACAGATATATTAATGGCAACAGTAGAGGCTTTAGAGATTTCTGCAAATCATCTGGTCCTGAATCGTACTGCACTACAACATATGCGTGAAAACAATCGACACTCTCAATTCAATGAAACAAAGCCTGAGTTTATAAAAAACGTGGGTATTATGTCTGTGCCCTTTTAACATAACAACTTAAGTCGACTGAAAAAATTAGACCAATCAAGACTTTTCTGTCGTCTCAAATAAACAAAATGCTTCACAACTTAGCCGCGCGAGTTAGATTAAATCGTTTATAAACAAAATAATATAAGACCGATAAAAGTATTGGAAACTTGCACGATTTTCTTATCCAAAATCGCCAGAAAATTTTTAGATTGCACTATGGTTCAAAATCGAATTATTGAGGAATTAAACCCAATTATCGACTTTTGATTTTCCCAAAAAAATAGGTACCTTTTATTACACATTACTGTAGTAAATAAAAAATGATGTCAGCTGGCTCTTTTAACAACCCACAATAGAGATATTTAACATTGTCGTATATTGCTTACTTTAACAATAGTGCGATTCACTAGCTCCGATGTAACAACACTTGTTATCTATCTTTTAAATTTGAGAAAATGGGGCATCACTGGTACTGAAATGTCAAAATTTACGAAAAGTTCAAAGAGGAATAGAAGAAAAACAATTGTTCGCGCAATTTCTTAGCAGATATTTCAGCAAAGGGAAGTATTTTTGATATTTTTTATATTTTTATTCACTAAAGCTTTGGTTTCCTTGAAAGCGGTGCCGCTATATAGCGGCCGTTACATAGCGGTAGAGTACGTTGTCAAAAACAATTCAATGTAAAAGTAATTAGGTGTAAAGTTAGAAGACGGTGTAGTTCACCGTAATGTAATATAGCGGCAAGCATGATAAATTACGGCCGTCATGACGGTGAAAACTAGTTCTTCTTTTTTCTCACCGCTATTGTCATAGCGGTGTGAATTCTATCAAATACTTCAAATTTACAAATACAACAATTGAAACATGTCAATGTTTTAAAAATAAATATTCACACATTTTAAAATCAAAAAAGAAAACAAGAAACATTCAAATACGGCAAACCAAATAAACTCTCGCAGGATGAAAATTTGTATCATCCCTAATTCGCCGCAGGGTCATCTTTCATCCTAGGGGGGGTAATTGCAAACTTTTTTTTTTTGTATGGGCACCAGCCCGATCTAGTGTACCTTAGAGTGGCCGCACTAAGCTAGGAAATCTTTAAAGATTTTAGTATCAATGAGCGCAGGGCTGAAAAAGTTTATATTTTACGTAAAGAAAGCACATGAAAAAATTGAAACCTCTCGTAAAATAATTACTGCACCCAAAATATGGTTAAAGTTTTGTCTTTGGGTCTTTTAGTACTAACTAGATTGCCAGTTCTAACTATATACATATGTACATTTCTATGAGAAAAGAAGTGGTTAATATTGATTGCTAAAAGATATTTAAGGCAACCGAAACATGCACATTTTTCGAAAAATCTACCACAAAAATTGCATTGATTGGACTTAATTCACAAACAATTTTAGGAAATTGCCTTCAAACAGACAAGCGTTACAAGTATTTTTCTACAATATGCGTTTTGTGAAAAAAATGCCAAAGAAAGTGCAAGGCTAGCGATTGATGCTGTGTCGATATTTTTGCAACAAGCGCGTATTCCAATCCGAGAACCACATAAATGCTCTGGCAAGCTTATAAAAATGTACGAAGATTGGAAAACTTTAAACAAAGTGAAGGTTGAAAAGATGGCAGCGGGAATGAAGAAAAAATTTGATCATTCTGTAAGCGTTTTAGATGATCTTTTTGATATTGCGGCTTGCGATGCATTGAATATGATGAGGAACGATAAAGGGTTTTTAGAAAAGCAGCGACAGAAAGGACGGCCAGGATCAATGTTGAGGATTGACAAGAAATTGGCATCCAAAGAAAAAAGATCGGAATTGAGAAGAGAAAAGGAAGAAGCACGAATATCAAAGCATGTGAAACCGCCAAAGTTGCAGCCAGTTGGTAAATAATTTAATAGTTACTTTTGTGGGCCATAATTAAATATGTATTAGTTCCAATCGAAAAAAAATCATTTTCTCATTAAATTTTACTCCGAAAGTGAACCCGAAATGGAATCTGAGTATATGGAATCAACTGCAGATAGTTTTGACGATGTTGATAATGAAACCATACATAAAAAGAAACTGGATTACACCGCGGTTATGCGCTGCACTTGGTAAAGCAAAGGTTGCAAAAAACAAAGATTTTTAAAAACTAGACTCACTCTAAATTAATATTTATTGCGACTGTGTAAGCTTTAGAGAAGGCGAGTTTTTTTTAAGTTATTTTTAATATGAACTTTTTTTTATTATTTGGCTCATGTGCTGTTTGGCCGTTTTGCTGAAATTGTATGTATTAAATCATTTGGCTCAGGTTCTGACGACCGTGTTGCGCAAATGTTAAATTCTCTTTGTTCTTTAGAGAACGGGTGGTGTGAGACACCTGTGACACCCTGTATGTCACTTATATGTATTTATTGGTGGCGAGCACTGTTGGCTCTGAGGCATTGCGCGTGATTGGCTTCCTAATTTTCGTTCTGTAAACCCACCCCTTGGCTTTCCAAAACATAAACTATACCTTCGAAATATTTTATAAGCTGATTGCGAATTACAATAGTTTGCAATGCAAATAAAATAATCGAATGAAATAACCGTAGGTTATGTCGCTTAAACAACGACTTTAGGTATCAGATCGGCAGGCTATGCATATCTGTGCCCTTTTAACATAACAACTTAAGTGGACTGAAAAAATTATACCAATCAAAACTTTTTCTGTCGTCTCAAATAACCAAAATGCTTTAGCCGCACCAGTTAGATTAAATCGCTTATAAACAAAATAATATAAGACCGATAAAAGTATTGGAAACTTGCACGATTTTCTTATCCAAAATAGCCAGAAAATTTTTAGATTGGTCTTATTTCTTAAATCGACTTAAGTTGTTATAATAACACGACACAGATATATTAATGGCAACAGTAGAGGCTTTAGAGATTTCTGCAAATCATCTGGTCCTGAATCGTACTGCACTACAACATATGCGTGAAAACAATCGACACTCTCAATTCAATGAAACAAAGCCTGAGTTTATAAAAAACGTGGGTATTATGTCTGTGCCCTTTTAACATAACAACTTAAGTCGACTGAAAAAATTAGACCAATCAAGACTTTTCTGTCGTCTCAAATAAACAAAATGCTTCACAACTTAGCCGCGCGAGTTAGATTAAATCGTTTATAAACAAAATAATATAAGACCGATAAAAGTATTGGAAACTTGCACGATTTTCTTATCCAAAATCGCCAGAAAATTTTTAGATTGCACTATGGTTCAAAATCGAATTATTGAGGAATTAAACCCAATTATCGACTTTTGATTTTCCCAAAAAAATAGGTACCTTTTATTACACATTACTGTAGTAAATAAAAAATGATGTCAGCTGGCTCTTTTAACAACCCACAATAGAGATATTTAACATTGTCGTATATTGCTTACTTTAACAATTGTGCGATTCACTAGCTCCGATGTAACAACACTTGTTATCTATCTTTTAAATTTGAGAAAATGGGGCATCACTGGTACTGAAATGTCAAAATTTACGAAAAGTTCAAAGAGGAATAGAAGAAAAACAATTGTTCGCGCAATTTCTTAGCAGATATTTCAGCAAAGGGAAGTATTTTTGATATTTTTTATATTTTTATTCACTAAAGCTTTGGTTTCCTTGAAAGCGGTGCCGCTATATAGCGGCCGTTACATAGCGGTAGAGTACGTTGTCAAAAACAATTCAATGTAAAAGTAATTAGGTGTAAAGTTAGAAGACGGTGTAGTTCACCGTAATGTAATATAGCGGCAAGCATGATAAATTACGGCCGTCATGACGGTGAAAACTAGTTCTTCTTTTTTCTCACCGCTATTGTCATAGCGGTGTGAATTCTATCAAATACTTCAAATTTACAAATACAACAATTGAAACATGTCAATGTTTTAAAAATAAATATTCACACATTTTAAAATCAAAAAAGAAAACAAGAAACATTCAAATACGGCAAACCAAATAAACTCTCGCAGGATGAAAATTTGTATCATCCCTAATTCGCCGCAGGGTCATCTTTCATCCTAGGGGGGGTAATTGCAAACTTTTTTTTTTTGTATGGGCACCAGCCCGATCTAGTGTACCTTAGAGTGGCCGCACTAAGCTAGGAAATCTTTAAAGATTTTAGTATCAATGAGCGCAGGGCTGAAAAAGTTTATATTTTACGTAAAGAAAGCACATGAAAAAATTGAAACCTCTCGTAAAATAATTACTGCACCCAAAATATGGTTAAAGTTTTGTCTTTGGGTCTTTTAGTACTAACTAGATTGCCAGTTCTAACTATATACATATGTACATTTCTATGAGAAAAGAAGTGGTTAATATTGATTGCTAAAAGATATTTAAGGCAACCGAAACATGCACATTTTTCGAAAAATCTACCACAAAAATTGCATTGATTGGACTTAATTCACAAACAATTTTAGGAAATTGCCTTCAAACAGACAAGCGTTACAAGTATTTTTCTACAATATGCGTTTTGTGAAAAAAATGCCAAAGAAAGTGCAAGGCTAGCGATTGATGCTGTGTCGATATTTTTGCAACAAGCGCGTATTCCAATCCGAGAACCACATAAATGCTCTGGCAAGCTTATAAAAATGTACGAAGATTGGAAAACTTTAAACAAAGTGAAGGTTGAAAAGATGGCAGCGGGAATGAAGAAAAAATTTGATCATTCTGTAAGCGTTTTAGATGATCTTTTTGATATTGCGGCTTGCGATGCATTGAATATGATGAGGAACGATAAAGGGTTTTTAGAAAAGCAGCGACAGAAAGGACGGCCAGGATCAATGTTGAGGATTGACAAGAAATTGGCATCCAAAGAAAAAAGATCGGAATTGAGAAGAGAAAAGGAAGAAGCACGAATATCAAAGCATGTGAAACCGCCAAAGTTGCAGCCAGTTGGTAAATAATTTAATAGTTACTTTTGTGGGCCATAATTAAATATGTATTAGTTCCAATCGAAAAAAAATCATTTTCTCATTAAATTTTACTCCGAAAGTGAACCCGAAATGGAATCTGAGTATATGGAATCAACTGCAGATAGTTTTGACGATGTTGATAATGAAACCATACATAAAAAGAAACTGGATTACACCGCGGTTATGCGCTGCACTTGGTAAAGCAAAGGTTGCAAAAAACAAAGATTTTTAAAAACTAGACTCACTCTAAATTAATATTTATTGCGACTGTGTAAGCTTTAGAGAAGGCGAGTTTTTTTTAAGTTATTTTTAATATGAACTTTTTTTTATTATTTGGCTCATGTGCTGTTTGGCCGTTTTGCTGAAATTGTATGTATTAAATCATTTGGCTCAGGTTCTGACGACCGTGTTGCGCAAATGTTAAATTTTCTTTGTTCTTTAGAGAACGGGTGGTGTGAGACACCTGTGACACCCTGTATGTCACTTATATGTATTTATTGGTGGCGAGCACTGTTGGCTCTGAGGCATTGCGCGTGATTGGCTTCCTCATTTTCGTTCTGTAAACCCACCCCTTGGCTTTCCAAAACATAAACTATACCTTCGAAATATTTTATAAGCTGATTGCGAATTACAATAGTTTGCAATGCAAATAAAATAATCGAATGAAATAACCGTAGGTTATGTCGCTTAAACAACGACTTTAGGTATCAGATCGGCAGGCTATGCATATCTGTGCCCTTTTAACATAACAACTTAAGTGGACTGAAAAAATTATACCAATCAAAACTTTTTCTGTCGTCTCAAATAACCAAAATGCTTTAGCCGCACCAGTTAGATTAAATCGCTTATAAACAAAATAATATAAGACCGATAAAAGTATTGGAAACTTGCACGATTTTCTTATCCAAAATAGCCAGAAAATTTTTAGATTGGTCTTATTTCTTAAATCGACTTAAGTTGTTATAATAACACGACACAGATATATTAATGGCAACAGTAGAGGCTTTAGAGATTTCTGCAAATCATCTGGTCCTGAATCGTACTGCACTACAACATATGCGTGAAAACAATCGACACTCTCAATTCAATGAAACAAAGCCTGAGTTTATAAAAAACGTGGGTATTATGTCTGTGCCCTTTTAACATAACAACTTAAGTCGACTGAAAAAATTAGACCAATCAAGACTTTTCTGTCGTCTCAAATAAACAAAATGCTTCACAACTTAGCCGCGCGAGTTAGATTAAATCGTTTATAAACAAAATAATATAAGACCGATAAAAGTATTGGAAACTTGCACGATTTTCTTATCCAAAATCGCCAGAAAATTTTTAGATTGCACTATGGTTCAAAATCGAATTATTGAGGAATTAAACCCAATTATCGACTTTTGATTTTCCCAAAAAAATAGGTACCTTTTATTACACATTACTGTAGTAAATAAAAAATGATGTCAGCTGGCTCTTTTAACAACCCACAATAGAGATATTTAACATTGTCGTATATTGCTTACTTTAACAATTGTGCGATTCACTAGCTCCGATGTAACAACACTTGTTATCTATCTTTTAAATTTGAGAAAATGGGGCATCACTGGTACTGCAATGTCAAAATTTACGAAAAGTTCAAAGAGGAATAGAAGAAAAACAATTGTTCGCGCAATTTCTTAGCAGATATTTCAGCAAAGGGAAGTATTTTTGTTATTTTTTATATTTTTATTCACTAAAGCTTTGGTTTCCTTGAAAGCGGTGCCGCTATATAGCGGCCGTTACATAGCGGTAGAGTACGTTGTCAAAAACAATTCAATGTAAAAGTAATTAGGTGTAAAGTTAGAAGACGGTGTAGTTCACCGTAATGTAATATAGCGGCAAGCATGATATATTACGGCCGTCATGACGGTGAAAACTAGTTCTTCACCGTTTTTTCTCACCGCTATTGTCATAGCGGTGTGAATTCTATCAAATACTTCAAATTTTTTTTACAAATACAACAATTGAAACATGTCAATGTTTTAAAAATAAATATTCACACATTTTAAAATCAAAAAAGAAAACAAGAAACATTCAAATACGGCAAACCAAATAAAAAAATTACGGAACGGCGATCATGTATGTAAGTTTACAGAAAAGCGGTGCCGCTCATGACGGCAAGCATAACGACCGCTATATAACGACCGCTACATAGCGGCACTGCTTTTCGAGGAAACCACGGCTTAACTGCCCTTTATTTTTCTTTGTTTCTTCAGAATGGCGTCAACAAGTGCTGCAGCAACCAAAAGGAGTCGGGCAACAGCTGAGCAAATAAGAGGAATGGTGGATCTGCTGGGAGAAACTCCTGGTTTGGCGTCAGGAAGATTCCAGCGAATGCACGGCAAGCTGGAAAACCAGATGTAGTGGAAGGAAACGGCGGAGAAGCTGAACGCCATTGGAGGAGCTGTAAAAAGTGTGGAGCAATGGGTTACGGTAAGTACAAAAGTGAGCAAAATGTTGCTAACCAATTCGGTAATTGTTTCCTTGGTAATTGTTTACGACCGTACGTAACTGCTAATACACCTCCAAAAATATCGAGAGGTATAAAAAGACGCGTTTTGACCTCTGTAACAAGAATCCGAACCCGGAAAGCAAATATGTATTTTATTTCAGTGAAAAGTTATTAACAAAAAACCACGGTCATAAAGAATTACCGTTTCCTTTAGGAGACGACTGCTTAAAGGTATCAAACAATGTGTGATTGTTTCCTTTAGGAGACAACTGCTTACACATTGTTTGAAACCTTTTAGCAGTCGTCTCCTAAACGAAACAATTACCACCAATTCTATGGAATGGTGCATCGTGTGTAACTTTGTTGTTAATTTTTCTTTTTTTTGCAGGTCTGGCGAGATTTAAAAAGCCGAACAAGCTACCGTGTGCGTGACCGCAATAACCAGCAGTCCCAGACGTGGAATAGGAGCATCTCTGTAGCACCTCTTACAGAGACAGAGATGCGCATTGTGGAGCAGATCGGAGACAGCTATATTGAAGGCGCGCCCGACTGCTTGGATAGCTTGGCGTTGGAGGAGGTGAGTTTGTAGTTTTGGACCTATGTATGTATATTGATTATTATTTTTACTCATCCCTTCATTCTCTTATAAACTTATAGCATCTGAATTTGATCGTGGAAGAGGAGTACCTGGAAGATGGTGACAGTAGCGAGCTGCAAGCACACTCCGAGGCTCGAGAGCCACCAGCTACACCATCTGCTGCCGATAGGCGAAGATACGCCTTAGTCACTCCTGCAACCACACCTCGAACTCCTGCAGCAACACCTCGCAGGGGCTTGAAAAGAAAGAATGACGATGTGGCAGAGAGCGCAGCTGAGAAGCGATTTTTGGCGATCGCTGAAAAGCAGGCCGATACAATGAGGGTAAGAAATAATGCAAAGTTTAAATGATTTTCAAGATTTACTAAGAAAAAAATTGCCAAGCACCTTATTAAACTATATACTTACTATACTAAAATTGACAAAAATATATAAAATTGATTATAATTATAAAATTTCACTTTTCTTATTTATTTCTTATCCTCTAGATGATGGCAGAAACGCACAAAAAGCTTGCCGAAAACGATGAGAGGAGGATTGAGGCGACCTTTGCGATGGCAGAGGCAATCAACAACATTGCCGGTCGAACGAAAATCATTCAAAAGCCACCACGTTTTTTGGGGAAGCGGTGAGAATCTGCACTGAGATTTTCAGCAGGCTGTCCAGTGCAATTTTAGAAAATAATTAATTTTAGTACTAATAGCTTTAATGTATGTTAGAATTGCTATTTTTTGGTTTATATATGTGTCGTTAACATCAACTATAAAGCCATCATAGATTGTTTGTTTTTGCTTTGTATTAAGTTTAAGTAAATAAGTAAGATTTTCTGGAAGATGGCTTTATATATGATGATAGCGATATTTTTAAAAATGAATTTATAGTCTTTTGAACTATTTTAAATGAATTGAATTGTTCCTTTTGTACCTGTTTAAAATGTTAGTTTAAGTTTTCTAGTATATATATATTTTTCTTTATAAAATGTTGAATTGTTTTAAGTTTTGTTTTCCATGTTTTCGTTTTTATGGTTTTTAGTTTAAGTTTTCTAGTCATTTTATATTTTTCCTTATAAAGGGAGTGCCACAAAATCCCCAAAAAAAAAAAATCCCCAAACACAAAATCCCCAACTGAAAAAAAATCCCCAAACACATAATCCCCAAAATCAAAATCCCCAAAATTAAAATCCCCAAACACGAAATCCCCACCTTTTTTTAGAGGCAGTGTCACAAAATCCCCAAACACAAAATCCCAGAATGTGTGTCAGATTATTTCAGTGAACTGAAGAGTAGCTCGACAGATAGAGATTTTAAAAAATTGTGTGCTTGGTTCAAAAACCAGTACATTAGTGAAAATATGAAGGCGGGTGCTATGATATATAATCCAAATTTTTGGTGCGTTTCGGATTCTTTTACGGATAATTTTCCACGCACTCAAAATTCAATCGAAGCTTGGCACCGTAGGCTTAAAGTAATTGTAGGGAGAAAAAAATGTGGTGTATATGAAATCATAAAACATTTAAAAAAAGAAATGATTGAAGTTAAATCAACCATAGAAAAAATACACTCAGGGATCGGTGTGCGAAAAAACAAAAAGAATGTCGAGCGTGTAAAGAAAATTAAAAAAGTTGTTAAACGTCGTTTAGATTTGGATAAACTTATTTATTTAAAATCGATAGCACACAGTATTTCATTATGTAATTAGAATTTCCATACATGGTTTATTTATGTAAATGTTTTGAATTTATTGCTTTTTTGTTTATTTACATAACTAAAGATTGGTCTACATATGTATGTATATAAATATATGTTTATGTTAATGTATATATATTCGAAAAATTTTGAAGTTTGTATTTGTTTATGTTGTACAAATATGTAAAACCGATTGATATAACTTGTATTGCATTTTCTTTAATTTACCTATTAAATATTCGTGAAACCATTAAACATAAAATATCTCGTGAACTTCAACTTTAGATATAATAGTGAGTATAGAATTCCCATTTTCTGTGTGAAATACATTGAAATTAGGTTTTAAATCGCGGCGATTTTAAACCTAATTTCAATGTATTTCACACAGAAAATGGGGATTTTGATTTTGGGGATTTTGATTTTGGGGATTCTGATTTTGGGGATTTTGATTTTGGGGATTTTGATTTTGGGGATTTTGATTTGGGGATTTTGATTTGGGGATTTTGATTTTGGGGATTATGTGGTACACCCCCTTATAAAATGTTGAATTGTCTTAAGTTTTGTTTTCCATGTTATCGTTTTGATAGTTTTTAGTTTAAGTTTTCTAGTCATTTTATATTTTTCCTTATAAAATGTTGAATTGTTTTAAGTTTTGTTTTCCATGTTATCGTTTTGATAGTTTTTAGTTTAAGTTTTCTAGTCATTTTATATTTTTCCTTATAAAATGTTGAATTGGTTTAAGTTTTGTTTTCCATGTTATCGTTTTGATAGTTTTTAAGATTTTTTAAGTTTCTACACCTTTTCAAGCTAATAATAATAAGAGAACGAAAGCTTTTAATTTTAATATGTATACATGAAGTTGTAATGTTTTCTGTTTTGTAATTAGTATAAGTAAAGTGGTGATGTAATGTTTTCTCTTATCATTATTAGGTTGAAGAGGTGTATTTTTTATGATTTCTCTTGTACAACAAAAATATTTTAATGGTCTGAATATGTGCCTTATTATCTTTAAACCAAATTCCACAATAAAATAAAAAAATAGAAGCTTTCAATCAATAAAAGTAGCACGTTTTATTTTGTTTGGTAATCGTAGGACAACAAACTGACTTAACTTAATTAGTATGGCTCAAATATATACAATGGCGGCCATGAAGTCGTGTTTAAATGAAATTCTCTGATTCATTAAACAATTACAAATTTTTCAACTAATTTTAATTAGATAACTGAAAATTTGGTATTCTAATTCGAGCTAATTGAATATCTAATAGCATAAGCAGAAATCAATTACATTTCTAATTGTAAAGGTACCAACATTTTTTTTGATTTTTAAATAGCAAAATTTTTTTACAAAAATTCAAGTAAAAAAATTTGAAATTAATCTCTCCTGGACACGTTTTCCTGCGGAAGATACTGAGCTTGAATCGGTGTAAATATCATTGCTCTGCGTGTCCAAGACTATAGCGATGTTGTCAAGTTCGTCTGATCGCTCGACTAAACGTATATTATGTAAGGTGGCGCACGCGTTTACCACCCTTCCCGCGAACCCGGGCTTATACAAAAGAACCCGTTGTCGCGACAAACATCGCCAAGTACCTTTAAGAACCCCAAATAGCCGTTCTATTGGGTTTCGTGCTTTGCATAGCGCCGCGTTATACCGGAACTTGGCAGTACCCTCTGGTTGGTTTGGTAGTGGCGTCATAAGCCACGGTTCCAAGGGATATCCACAATCACCTGCAAGTTCAAACTTTAAATTTATGTGCATTGTAAAGTTAAATAATATTACCAATCAAAAACATGTTGCGGTTTCCATTTTCATGCTCCCTTTGCATGACTTGCCGTGCCGCACATGAGCTCCATATATATGCGTCATGGCGCGCCCCGGGAAACTTGGCATTCACATTTAATATTTTCAAGTTTGGGTCACAAATCTGAAATCCAAAAATCGGCAAATTATATAGAGCTAGAATGTTTGTTAGAGGTATACTTTACCATTTGAACGTTTAAGGAGTGGTATGAATGGTGGTTTACGTACGCTTCTTCATGCACTTTAGGAGCCAATATAGCAATGTGCGTACAATCAATTGCGCCTATCGTACCCCCAACGAATGGAGCCGGTGCCGCACTAAACACTTCCTTCGCTGCTTGACGTTCCACTTGCGACATAGGGAATTTAATCTCCTCGAAAAGCATTACGTTGTTTATGGCATCGGTAACACGGTGAATGCACCGAATTATTGAGGTTTGACTCATAGAGATGCCCCACTGTTCCCCAACAGGCCGTTGGTAGCATCCTGTAGCATAAAAACGTAATGTACACAACACCTGCAAAGGAGTGTGTTCAATAAAATTCATAATTTTAATTATAGTTAATATAAGTTCCCTGCTTCTCTGCCGATATTACAGTAATCCTCCGTCCTTGCAACCGGTCCTGCAGCCTCTCCGCAACGTCTGCCGCAATTTCAGGACCCACCCTATATAACTTCCTGAATTCCGATGGATCTAGGTCAAAGGGATCATCTATGTCCCTAAGTAACCTTCGATCCACTCTTACGCTCCTTACAGCTGCACCCCGTGTCATATTATAGGCTACGAATTCAAAAGCCATAATATTTTTATGTGTGTTTTCACTGAAATATCAATATATCACAAACAAAACAAAAATAAACATAACTTTAACAGCGTAAAAAGAATCTCTGATAAAATGTCAATTTTTAGATTGACAACGATAAGTTATCGAATTTAGACTTGACAAAAAGTTAGTGAATAGCATAGACTGTTAAAATTATTGTTACGTTAATTTATCGTTGACAAATTGTGTTAAAACAGTTAGTGAATCGCAAAATTGTTGAAATTATTGTTAAGTTAATTTATCGTTGACAAATTTCGTTAAAAAAGTTAGTGAATCGCGCTATTGGTTGAAAATACTTTTAAGGTTTTTACCCTCTTCAAACGGAATTCCAAAAGCAACAGCGTCGGCGGAAATGTCTGGCGCAGTACTTTGGTGAACTAAACCCGCTATTTGATTTTTAACAATAGTCAATTCCTCCTCCATTTTCATAGCGTTTGTTTCTAAGACAGTAATGCGCGCCGACGAATCAGTCTCTATATCACGTTGTGTTAATTTAGTTTCAACTTTTGCAAGTTTCGCGGATATCTTTTCAATAAGTGGCCGGAGTTGTTCTGTTTGCTGCTGGACTCTCTCCTCTAGCTGCTTCAATTTTCCAAATACCTCGGCAAGAGTAACATTTTCATCAACTTTGGGCACTTTAGGAACAGGCGAGCCTTTCCCTGACGACGACTGACGACGTTTCTGCACAGCAGAGGTAGAAGTAGAAGTGGTGGACATCTTATCAAATTTAAAGTTATAAAAGTTATTTAGTTTCCACTTAAAATATTTAAATGTTTTCTGTGACTTTTTTGACACACCTGGTCACCTTAAACTGTCAGCTGTATGCAAGAAGGAGAATAATTAACACAGCGTTACAGGTGTATTAGCGAAATGAAAAGTGGCGCGAAAAATTACTTTAATTTACTTGTCTTTGCACTAGTTGTTGTTGCAGTGCAATTTAAATTATTGGATCACTATTGATTTTCACAAATATTGTGCTACCGCTTCGATGCAAACAACTTCTTCAGAAACTTAGTTCAGCAGATCACATATAACACAAATTTTGTATTTGTTTGAAGAAATACTCTTTACGAGCACTAAAAACTTTTAACTTATCTAGCCAGGGTTGTCGAATATTATCGGCAGATCAACTGTAGATCGAATAGCAGTTACAGTGGAATGGTAACGGTAACGAGTTTCTAAAATTGAGTCAGATAACGGAAAAAACATCGCCCAAGCTGTTCACAAACTTCTAGTCGAGTGGGGGATTTCTGAAAGAGTAGTAGCTTCAAGCTTCGATACAACCTCTTCAAACACTGGCCCTACACGTGGTGCTTGTATGCTTTTGGATGAGCTTCTCGGTCGGAAACTTATCTATCTTGCGTGCCGTCATTACATTTATGAGATTGTGCTCGGAAAGAAGTGTTGTTGTTGAAAAGAAGTGCGGTAAAAGTAGTGCGCCGAAAAACCTAATTTTTAATAGATTCGCTAACATGTGGCAGAATATAAAACACGACCAATACACTTTCGGTATAAATGACCAGATTGTTGGTTCCAAAATTTGCCTCGAAAAAATAGAGCAAATAAAACAGTTTTGTCGAAATCGGCTCAAACATACTCAAATACGCGGTGATTATAAGGAACTTTTAGACCTCCCTATGACGTTCCTTGGTGACGACGGCGATGTCTTTCGTACATCTTGCGTGACATTTCCTGCAAGATTTATGTCGAAAGCAATACGTATATTGTCTAAGAATATTTCTGTTTTGCAATCAGTTTAATATGACTTCAAGAGAACTCAATTGTATTCGAGATATTTATGTCAGTATTTATTCTTAAACTTTACATCAAAGTATGGTATAGGTGCACTAATTCTTTTTACCCGACGCTTTCAAGTATTCAGAAATCGATACGGCTGTATCTGAAGCGGTTATTGATAAGATGATGAATCATTTGTGGTATCTAACTCCAGAAACGGTTGGGCTGCCTTTTTTTGATCCCAGCGTCTGACTCGAAATTAAACGCAAAATGACGAATGGCTTAAAATAAAAGGATCCTGTTTTAGCTTTGGTTAAATATCGCTTTTATTGGTTTATGTTTATATTTTGTTTAATAATATTGTTCAATGACACAAGGAACTTTGAAATTACACAAATGAAATTACACAAATTTTATTTTCTACACAGCTGACAGACGTCAAAGTTTGCTCAATCAGCAGATAACCGGCCATCCATCGCCGATCAAGTTAATCGGTGTTTAATCGGCTGATCCATGATAACCGGGCATGGTGAAAACGAATTTTAGCCCAATCACCGATTAAATTCCGATAAAGCGCTAACCGGCTTTTATGAAAACGGGCCTTAGGAACTTAAATAGTTTTGACCACAACAACCCGGTCAGCTGTTTTATACACAGTAGTATTATTCATACCAGTACCCATTGAGAAATGTTAATGTATAGAAATGCGCCAAGGAATATATAGATCGCAGGCCGCACATCCCTTTGATTGGAAGGTGGTAAAATAGTGCTTAATTGAAAACGATGGTTTGGTAATGGTTGCATGCTTCCAAACAAGCGTTAACGTGCATCTACGCTTACCTCGTTAAAGTCATGCATGGCAAAGTTTCCAACTGGGACGGTGCACAAAGCAAATTAGTAACATTTAGTCGAGGATAAGTCAGCTGGCAGGCTGACTAATTTGTGACTTAGTTAAGTTAGATGGTGAAAATAAAAAAATTAAAGTCGCGACTTAACTAAGTTAAGTCGAGCTGGTGAAACTGGTGAGACTTGCTCTGCATAAGATCAACTTAGCATACTCACAAGGGCTCAGAACCAAAAGGATCTAAGTGACATATTTTTTGAAATTGAGTTATACCCATATTTGTATAGTGAAATATAGTGTTTATTTGTTGGCAAAGAGATCCGAGTCATTTCGGACATTGTAGTGCCATCTATTTCCCATACAATAAACGCTCTACCCAGATTTTACATAGAATTTTCAAAAGGCAGTAAACTTTAAACTTGAATATCTCAAATCAATTTCGGAGCCACTTAGATACATTTGATTCTGAGCCCTTCAAATAAATAAAATTATAAATAGCTAATATGTAAAAATATAAATATGTGTGTATTTACAGGTAATTCTTATTTACTGACACTTTGGCCAAAACCCCCGTTGTAAAATTTTCTTCAATTGAATAAAATAAAATATACAGACAATAATATCTATGTACGTACCATGTATGTTGTGTACTTTTTTAAAAAAATAAATAAATAGTTTTAAATACCCATACAAATGCCTTAGTTCAACTTTAATCAATATTTGGGTCCATTAAAAATTGCCAGATGGCCGCCAAATTTAAGGGGTATTTTTAAGGTTAAATAGAAACTTTTTCAACCCGGCGCTCATTGATATAAAGTGGCTTTACAAAAATGGCCAGGCTAGTGTACACATAGTGGAGAATTGTCCGGATCAACGAAACGTTGGGAGCATCTGCTATCAGCTGCCTCAAAACTCATCACTTTGAAATCATTATTTATAGACGGAGAGCTGGCTACGAAAAAAAAATGATAAGGTGCAGTATATGATGATATAAATACGTTCCTTACTAGTTGAGAATCGGTGTATCGTTGAAAAAAAAAATCATAAGGTGCAGTTCTGAAATTTGGAGAGGTTACAGTTTTTACCTCTAGAAATAAGGTAAAAGTATTGGCAGAACTCTAGGTCGGGGATAAAGGGTTGGCAGAAGTCGACAAAGTTGTAAAATTTGTATTGAAAAAAAAATCATAAGGTGCAGTTCTGAAATTTGGAGAGGTTACAGTTTTTACCTCTAGAAATAAGGTAAAATTATTGGCAGAACTCTAGGTCGGGGATAAAGGGTTGGCAGAAGTCGACAAAGTTGTAAAATTTTTCTTTATAATTTAATGATAAGGTGCAGTTGTGAAATATTTAGGGTGGGTGGTGGTTTAGTTATTAATGGGGATAAAGTGTTGCCAGAAGTCGGCAAAGTTGATGATAAGGTGCAGCTCTGGCGATTTTGTTTGAAAGTTACTGAATGCTTAAAAAAACTTAATGCCGATTGCCAGAAGAGCAATTGAAGGCTAAGTATAGAAAAAACTATTATATATGTATGCAGGTAGAGTCGACTAAAAATATACTTTCAAATTTTAAATAATAAGGTCTGCACCATTTGGCTATTCGTTCTTTTTATTACTTTTACATTAGAAAATCTGTGCATTAATAGACAGAAATCAACTTGATGGGACCGAAATGCGTCTCTTGATACCCCTCCCGACATTTTTGGGCACGCATTAGCACTCGGCAACTGTTGTAACAATTACCGAAAATTGGACTAGCATTCAAAACACCAATCTAACAATTTTAATAGCACCATTAAAACTAAGGTAATGGCTTTGACTCCTACATTCCTTTGTCATTATGCCAAACGTTCACCGGCAGCCACTCCAAAGCACCCACACAAACTCCGTAAACTCCTTTGTCAGTTCCGGGACGGCCAATGTCTCCATCCAACGAAAAGTTCGTCCTGTGGTCAGACTTAACTCTGACATGTCTAATGTTTGCTCGGCGTATGGTGTGGCCCCACGACGCGACACCAACTATCTGTGTACCTGGTCGACGAAGCAGACTCTTCCAGTGTTGCCAGTAAATTTTTTCAAAAATCCCTACGACATGTCAAAAAAGTCCGTACTTTTCCCTACGCAAGTAAAACGTTTCCCTACAGTTTTCCCTACATACATACAATATGCATCGAAATAGCAAATTAATTTTTATTTTATTTGAAAAGCAAAACACTAAATAATTTTTGTCTTATGTCCATATGTAAATCTATTATGTTCAACATCAATTTATTCATATTACCAAAATTATAAAAAAAAAAAAACAACAAAAAAAAATATATGTACACCAGTTAACAGGGCCGTGCGCAGGAATTGGCCTTGGGGGGGTTTTAATTTATATTTGCATTCACATACATTTTTCACTAAGATAAACATATTTGCTGAAACAGTTACCTAGACCCATACATCATACATTTAAATGTTCTTTAACTTTTCTGAAACTGCATACTCTGATGCCTAAAACTATACCCCAGAAAATTTTTTTGGTTGTACACATTTTTCTGTATTTGATAGAGAATTGGTGATATGATGGCATATCCCAGCTAACTAAAAGTGCAAAAAAAGACTCCTTTCGGACCATAAAACGCTCATTTCTCAGAGCTTTACTCTCCAAAATGAGCTTCTTTCGGAGCACAAATGGAGCGAAAAATCGCTCTACGTGACAACTCCAACGGAGTCATAAAAAAGAGTCCGAAATGAGTCCGATTTCGATGAATTTGAAGCGTTTTTTGACTATTTTGAAATGAACTGCGGAGCCTTTTATTGGTGCTTTTCTGAACCTTTTTCAGAGCCTTTTATTCCTCCATTCTGAGGGGTTTTGGAGGCTTTTCAGACGCCTTTCGGAGCCCTTTAATTGGTGCTTTTCTTTTATTCGTCCATTCAGAGGGTTTTTGGAGCCTTTTATTGGTGTTTTTCTGAAGCTTATTTAGGGTCGTTTTTTATTTCTTTTGGGTCATAATTTCTTTGCGCAATTTTTCCCTTCTCACTATTCTGCCGTCACCAATTCTGACTTTCTAAATTATCCCTATGAGCTACATGGGAACAATTTAATTAATTGTTCAACTATATGCGCCAATGATGTTCTTATTTATCTGAAAACTTTGAAGGAATCTTTTAAATGCGGTCCTGATAGGATTCCTACATGCTTTTTGAAGAAGTGTGCTAACAATATTTACCAACCCCTTACCAATTTGTTCAATCTGTCACTAAAGTGTGGTGTTTTTCAAAAAGCATGGAAAGAGTCGTTTCTTCTACCGCTTCATAAAAGCAAGGCTTCTATAGAGAACTATCGTGGCATAGCAAAGCTTTCTGCCATCCCAAAAGTGTGTGAAGCTATTGTTACCAATCAGCTTACGAATCCTATCTCTACCTTGATTTCCGACTGTCAACATGTGTTCTGTAAGGGAAAGTCCACCGTTACAAACTTACTTGAATTTACTTTGATTTCAGTAAAGCTTTCGATAAAGTGTGTCACTCTTTACTTATTCATAAACTGGATCAGTTGGGTTTCCAACCGGGTCTCAATCGCTAGATCTCTTCTTGCCTTAGCGACAGAGCACAAAAAGTAGTGTTTAAAAATTGTTAATCCGATGTTATTTATGTCTCCTCAGGAGTTCCTCAAGGAAGCCATCTTGGCCCGATTCTGTTCTTGTTGTTTATAAATGATATTTCTACAGTAATATAATTTTCGAAAATTTTAATGTATGCCGACGATGTAAAGCTTTGTCATTCGAAGAAGCTTCAATCAGATCTAAATACACTAGTTACTTGGTGCAATTTAAATTATATGCCGCTTAATCTAAAGAAATGTAAGTACATGGGTTTTTCGAGAGGAATATCACAGCCGGCTTCCTATACAATTAACAGTTATAGTCTTGAGCAAATGTATGATTTTGTTGACCTTGGGGTTACTATGGACTAAAAACTCGGTTTTAACTGCCACATTAACTTAACAGTCAATAAAGCTAGAGGCTTTCTAGCATTTGTTAAACGATGGTCTAAAGAATTTATGTAACTAAAACTCTTTACTACATTAGACGGTTGTATAATTTGGAACCCACGTTACCAGGTCCTCGTGGATCGCTTAGAATCAGTTCAAAAACAATTTTTAATATTTGCCTTAAGAGATCTTCACTGGGATCCCTTGTATAATTTGCCATCGTATACGAGTCGCTTAAAACTAATTAATCTTCACAGCCTTTCTAGTCTGAGGGAACTGCTTGGAACTGTTTTCATGACTAAATTACTAAATGGTTCAATCGTAAGCCCGTTTCTTTTGAGCGAAGTGAACTTCAATGTACCTTCTCGTCCATCAAGACATTTTAAACCACTTATCTTGAAACAGTGTCGAACTAATTTTGAATTAAATGAGCCTTTTCGTTGTTTGTGTCAAGATTATAACTCTCATTCTGGTATGTTTGATATTTCAGACTCACTATGCAGAATAAAAAAGTCAATTCTTTCTATCCTAAATACATATCAACAATTTGCTTTCATATCCTTTGATTCTTATCTTTATTCTTTACAATAACTATTCGCTGTCAACTAATTATTTATTAATTGTGTCATCTATTTTTTATCTCCCTATCTTAGCTGATGAGGTTTTCTCTGTAGCTGAGCAGTTTTAGATCTCGACGATTAACAAACCAAAGCCAGACTATTAAACGTCCATGAAAAATGCGATCTTTACCTTCTGTTAGGTGAAATAAAAAAAAACCTCAGCAAATGTTTGAAAACATTCAAATATTTGAACGGTGTCGCTCATCTGCTCTCCAACGTTCATTTTCTAACAATTCTCTTTACGCCTACAACAAAAAGGGTCAGAAAACACTCGAAATCTTTCATATAATTGAGCCTTGCAGTTCATTCGCTCTGTTAATTGAAACTACTCACTGTTTTCATCAGTAAAATTAAAAAAAAAAAATGTCCATACGCTACACAACTTTGTAATTTCGGAAAGCTCCAAGTGCAATTCAAAGTGCCGGACTTATGTATTGGCCAACCTTATTCTTTGCAACTTTCACCAATTTCTTCTTCCGTAAAATTATTTTAACTAATTTTGTCAAAAGCTATTAGTCAAGATTCAATATACGATTTATAAACTGTATTTTGAAAACTTTTGCAAAATCATTGCAACTTAGATTTGGCCATGGGGGGGGGGGGGGGTTTAACCCCCAAACCCCCAGTTTTTTTAAATGACTGTCTGTACATTTTAAAGATGTGCAATCTTGATTTTCATTTTGCAGAAAAGATCGAATTATGCAAACAGAATTTAGATTATCGTGACTGATTCTATTCCTTTTTTTTGAACGAACATCTGTTACAATAGAAAATATGTATACGCTCCGCATCTGCATTAGCATGATGCAATATTAAGCAATGTTTTGCTAATTTTGATAAATTTATAAACACTGCTTCATTACACTAGTTTACAAATAATTAATTTGAACAAATACCAAGATATTCATGTATATGGCTGCATTGGCATTGGTATGCCGAGCACAAAACATATTTTGAAAAATTTTTGTATGGTTAGGTTTTCGAGATATCGGCAATTTTGTGTTTTTTCAGGTATCACTTCTTTCAAAAATTCTTTTCATCGATGTTAGAAAAGCGATGGACGCAAGCAGTACCTCGTTTGAAAGGAAATTGAAATACGCTTCTAGCGATGTATAATAGTAGGGGTGGACCAAACCATTGCTGAGCAATAGGTGGTCAAAGTCAACATTTTGTCGAATTTTTACGACTTTTGAAAAAATTTTGATTTTGAAAATGTTTTTTTATGCGGAGTTGTAAAAATCAGGAACTTTTTATTTTTCTAAAATTAGTGTGTATAATTACAAATATTTTAAGCATAATATTACCAAGTTCTAGGAAAAACTGTATTTTTGGCGATTTTTTTTTGTAAATTTCAATATTTTCAAAATTACTGTGCGATGCATTGCACTTCAATATCGCAGTACTTTTTGCTATTGCTCAGCAATGGTTTGGTCAACCCCTACATTTTATACGTCGTTGGAAGCGTATTTTAATTTGCTTTATAACGAGGTACTGCTTGCATCTATCGCTTTTCTAACATCGGCGAAAAAAGTTTTTGAATGAAGTGGTAACTGAAAAAATACAAAATTGCCGATATCTCGAAAACCTAACCATACAAAAATTTTTAAAAATATGTTCACAACTCGGGATGTCAGTGCCAATACACCCATATGCATGAATTGGTTGGTATTTTTTGGCTGTAAACTAGTGTTATTAAAGTTCTTCATAATTTGAATTTTTGTCCAAAATTCTTCAATACCCATGTTCTCTAGAACTTTCAGTCATTTAAATTACATCTAAATTTTTCAGAAATATTTTTAAAGTTCCAATTCCATCGAATTCAGTATGGATACCGAGTACAATTTTGGGATAAAGAAAGCAAATATCTTTGAAGAAGCTATTGCTCTGTATCGGCAATCTTTGCTGAATTTCTTCCAAAGCACTGTTATAAAAAGAGAGACAATCTAATTTAATTTGGTCGGCAGCTACTTTCCGAAGCTTTTTTAATAGCTCGAGCCATTCAGGGCCCAGATATACTTATCTCATCGACTGGCAAAGATATGTGAGGTGATCTAATGTTGCAATCAGTCTTTAACTCCGTTTTCTTAATAACATTTTTGGCCTAACTTGAAAAAAATGTTTGTTGACTATAAATAAAATTGATAAATTAATAGCTTTTTGGCTTGAAAAAGTGCATTCAGTTCATTGAAAAAACTAAGAACATATTTTAAGAAATATAAATATGCCTTGTTACATTCGTTGGTAAGTTCCGTTAAAATTATTTGGGCTGATTTTAATTGATCGTTAATGCTTGCGTGTTTGAAAAATTCAAGAAGTACGTTCCAATTGTCTAGAATTCTTTCAATGCATTTATGATGTGACAGCCACCTAGTCGCACTTGTTTTTAAAATTTTTCGTTTTTTATCTTTCAAAATATCCTGAAACTCCTCAATCTGCGCACACCTTTTTGAACTTCCTGAAACATATGTTCCAATTTGTCTTAATAGCTCTTGTGGACCCCTCGGTAACGCTAAACATGCCTTATTTGCTACAATAGCTGCTGTGTGGCAAATACATTTTATTATTATTGCCTCAGGAATGTGAAAAATGGAGCATCCAGAGAATGAAATAAAATTTAGTGTGTCGGCTGCGTGCCAATCACTGCCGCAGTACTGTAGTCAAAGGAAAAACTCTATTATTTTTAAACTGTAACTTGTGAAAAATTCTAGTTTTCTTGAATATGCTCTAATTCCATTCTGGAATATATCTCAGAAAAAAACGTGTCGATTCTCTTCAGTTTTGGATTAAAATTATACCTCTTTGGAAGTACTGCTTCAGTGATTGAATGCTCGAATTCACTTATAATATTCATTAAATGCAAATACCAAAAACGTTTTGGTATGCAATAAATATATAAGGATTTACCAATTGCTTTCGCTTTTATTGGTTTATGTTTATATTTTGTTTAATAATATTGTTCAATGACACAAGGAACTTTGAAATTACACAAATGAAATTACACAAATTTTATTTTCTACACAGCTGACAGACGTCAAAGTTTGCTCAATCAGCAGATAACCGGCCATCCATCGCCGATCAAGTTAATCGGTGTTTAATCGGCTGATCCATGATAACCGGGCATGGTGAAAACGAATTTTAGCCCAATCACCGATTAAATTCCGATAAAGCGCTAACCGGCTTTTATGAAAACGGGCCTTAGGAACTTAAATAGTTTTGACCACAACAACCCGGTCAGCTGTTTTATACACAGTAGTATTATTCATACCAGTACCCATTGAGAAATGTTAATGTATAGAAATGCGCCAAGGAATATATAGATCGCAGGCCGCATATCCCTTTGATTGGAAGGTGGTAAAATAGTGCTTAATTGAAAACGATGGTTTGGTAATGGTTGCATGCTTCCAAACAAGCGTTAACGTGCATCTACGCTTACCTCGTTAAAGTCATGCATGGCAAAGTTTCCAACTGGGACGGTGCACAAAGCAAATTAGTAACATTTAGTCGAGGATAAGTCAGCTGGCAGGCTGACTAATTTGTGACTTAGTTAAGTTAGATGGTGAAAATAAAAAAATTAAAGTCGCGACTTAACTAAGTTAAGTCGAGCTGGTGAAACTGGTGAGACTTGCTCTGCATAAGATCAACTTAGCATACTCACAAGGGCTCAGAACCAAAAGGATCTAAGTGACATATTTTTTGAAATTGAGTTATACCCATATTTGTATAGTGAAATATAGTGTTTATTTGTTGGCAAAGAGATCCGAGTCATTTCGGACATTGTAGTGCCATCTATTTCCCATACAATAAACGCTCTACCCAGATTTTACATAGAATTTTCAAAAGGCAGTAAACTTTAAACTTGAATATCTCAAATCAATTTCGGAGCCACTTAGATACATTTGATTCTGAGCCCTTCAAATAAATAAAATTATAAATAGCTAATATGTAAAAATATAAATATGTGTGTATTTACAGGTAATTCTTATTTACTGACACTTTGGCCAAAACCCCCGTTGTAAAATTTTCTTCAATTGAATAAAATAAAATATACAGACAATAATATCTATGTACGTACCATGTATGTTGTGTACTTTTTTAAAAAAATAAATAAATAGTTTTAAATACCCATACAAATGCCTTAGTTCAACTTTAATCAATATTTGGGTCCATTAAAAATTGCCAGATGGCCGCCAAATTTAAGGGGTATTTTTAAGGTTAAATAGAAACTTTTTCAACCCGGCGCTCATTGATATAAAGTGGCTTTACAAAAATGGCCAGGCTAGTGTACACATAGTGGAGAATTGTCCGGATCAACGAAACGTTGGGAGCATCTGCTATCAGCTGCCTCAAAACTCATCACTTTGAAATCATTATTTATAGACGGAGAGCTGGCTACGAAAAAAAAATGATAAGGTGCAGTATATGATGATATAAATACGTTCCTTACTAGTTGAGAATCGGTGTAGCGTTGAAAAAAAAAATCATAAGGTGCAGTTCTGAAATTTGGAGAGGTTACAGTTTTTACCTCTAGAAATAAGGTAAAAGTATTGGCAGAACTCTAGGTCGGGGATAAAGGGTTGGCAGAAGTCGACAAAGTTGTAAAATTTGTATTGAAAAAAAAATCATAAGGTGCAGTTCTGAAATTTGGAGAGGTTACAGTTTTTACCTCTAGAAATAAGGTAAAATTATTGGCAGAACTCTAGGTCGGGGATAAAGGGTTGGCAGAAGTCGACAAAGTTGTAAAATTTTTCTTTATAATTTAATGATAAGGTGCAGTTGTGAAATATTTAGGGTGGGTGGTGGTTTAGTTATTAATGGGGATAAAGTGTTGCCAGAAGTCGGCAAAGTTGATGATAAGGTGCAGCTCTGGCGATTTTGTTTGAAAGTTACTGAATGCTTAAAAAAACTTAATGCCGATTGCCAGAAGAGCAATTGAAGGCTAAGTATAGAAAAAACTATTATATATGTATGCAGGTAGAGTCGACTAAAAATATACTTTCAAATTTTAAATAATAAGGTCTGCACCATTTGGCTATTCGTTCTTTTTATTACTTTTACATTAGAAAATCTGTGCATTAATAGACAGAAATCAACTTGATGGGACCGAAATGCGTCTCTTGATACCCCTCCCGACATTTTTGGGCACGCATTAGCACTCGGCAACTGTTGTAACAATTACCGAAAATTGGACTAGCATTCAAAACACCAATCTAACAATTTTAATAGCACCATTAAAACTAAGGTAATGGCTTTGACTCCTACATTCCTTTGTCATTATGCCAAACGTTCACCGGCAGCCACTCCAAAGCACCCACACAAACTCCGTAAACTCCTTTGTCAGTTCCGGGACGGCCAATGTCTCCATCCAACGAAAAGTTCGTCCTGTGGTCAGACTTAACTCTGACATGTCTAATGTTTGCTCGGCGTATGGTGTGGCCCCACGACGCGACACCAACTATCTGTGTACCTGGTCGACGAAGCAGACTCTTCCAGTGTTGCCAGTAAATTTTTTCAAAAATCCCTACGACATGTCAAAAAAGTCCCTACTTTTCCCTACGCAAGTAAAACGTTTCCCTACAGTTTTCCCTACATACATACAATATGCATCGAAATAGCAAATTAATTTTTATTTTATTTGAAAAGCAAAACACTAAATAATTTTTGTCTTATGTCCATATGTAAATCTATTATGTTCAACATCAATTTATTCATATTACCAAAATTATAAAAAAAAAAAACAAAAAAAAAAAATATATGTACACCAGTTAACAGGGCCGTGCGCAGGAATTGGCCTTGGGGGGGTTTTAATTTATATTTGCATTCACATACATTTTTCACTAAGATAAACATATTTGCTGAAACAGTTACCTAGACCCATACATCATACATTTAAATGTTCTTTAACTTTTCTGAAACTGCATACTCTGATGCCTAAAACTATACCCCAGAAAATTTTTTTGGTTGTACACATTTTTCTGTATTTGATAGAGAATTGGTGATATGATGGCATATCCCAGCTAACTAAAAGTGCAAAAAAAGACTCCTTTCGGACCATAAAACGCTCATTTCTCAGAGCTTTACTCTCCAAAATGAGCTTCTTTCGGAGCACAAATGGAGCGAAAAATCGCTCTACGTGACAACTCCAACGGAGTCATAAAAAAGAGTCCGAAATGAGTCCGATTTCGATGAATTTGAAGCGTTTTTTGACTATTTTGAAATGAACTGCGGAGCCTTTTATTGGTGCTTTTCTGAACCTTTTTCGGAGCCTTTTATTCCTCCATTCTGAGGGGTTTTGGAGGCTTTTCAGACGCCTTTCGGAGCCCTTTAATTGGTGCTTTTCTTTTATTCGTCCATTCAGAGGGTTTTTGGAGCCTTTTATTGGTGTTTTTCTGAAGCTTATTTAGGGTCGTTTTTTATTTCTTTTGGGTCATAATTTCTTTGCGCAATTTTTCCCTTCTCACTATTCTGCCGTCACCAATTCTGACTTTCTAAATTATCCCTATGAGCTACATGGGAACAATTTAATTAATTGTCCAACTATATGCGCCAATGATGTTCTTATTTATCTGAAAACTTTGAAGGAATCTTTTAAATGCGGTCCTGATAGGATTCCTACATGCTTTTTGAAGAAGTGTGCTAACAATATTTACCAACCCCTTACCAATTTGTTCAATCTGTCACTAAAGTGTGGTGTTTTTCAAAAAGCATGGAAAGAGTCGTTTCTTCTACCGCTTCATAAAAGCAAGGCTTCTATAGAGAACTATCGTGGCATAGCAAAGCTTTCTGCCATCCCAAAAGTGTGTGAAGCTATTGTTACCAATCAGCTTACGAATCCTATCTCTACCTTGATTTCCGACTGTCAACATGTGTTCTGTAAGGGAAAGTCCACCGTTACAAACTTACTTGAATTTACTTTGATTTCAGTAAAGCTTTCGATAAAGTGTGTCACTCTTTACTTATTCATAAACTGGATCAGTTGGGTTTCCAACCGGGTCTCAATCGCTAGATCTCTTCTTGCCTTAGCGACAGAGCACAAAAAGTAGTGTTTAAAAATTGTTAATCCGATGTTATTTATGTCTCCTCAGGAGTTCCTCAAGGAAGCCATCTTGGCCCGATTCTGTTCTTGTTGTTTATAAATGATATTTCTACAGTAATATAATTTTCGAAAATTTTAATGTATGCCGACGATGTAAAGCTTTGTCATTCGAAGAAGCTTCAATCAGATCTAAATACACTAGTTACTTGGTGCAATTTAAATTATATGCCGCTTAATCTAAAGAAATGTAAGTACATGGGTTTTTCGAGAGGAATATCACAGCCGGCTTCCTATACAATTAACAGTTATAGTCTTGAGCAAATGTATGATTTTGTTGACCTTGGGGTTACTATGGACTAAAAACTCGGTTTTAACTGCCACATTAACTTAACAGTCAATAAAGCTAGAGGCTTTCTAGCATTTGTTAAACGATGGTCTAAAGAATTTATGTAACTAAAACTCTTTACTACATTAGACGGTTGTATAATTTGGAACCCACGTTACCAGGTCCTCGTGGATCGCTTAGAATCAGTTCAAAAACAATTTTTAATATTTGCCTTAAGAGATCTTCACTGGGATCCCTTGTATAATTTGCCATCGTATACGAGTCGCTTAAAACTAATTAATCTTCACAGCCTTTCTAGTCTGAGGGAACTGCTTGGAACTGTTTTCATGACTAAATTACTAAATGGTTCAATCGTAAGCCCGTTTCTTTTGAGCGAAGTGAACTTCAATGTACCTTCTCGTCCATCAAGACATTTTAAACCACTTATCTTGAAACAGTGTCGAACTAATTTTGAATTAAATGAGCCTTTTCGTTGTTTGTGTCAAGATTATAACTCTCATTCTGGTATGTTTGATATTTCAGACTCACTATGCAGAATAAAAAAGTCAATTCTTTCTATCCTAAATACATATCAACAATTTGCTTTCATATCCTTTGATTCTTATCTTTATTCTTTACAATAACTATTCGCTGTCAACTAATTATTTATTAATTGTGTCATCTATTTTTTATCTCCCTATCTTAGCTGATGAGGTTTTCTCTGTAGCTGAGCAGTTTTAGATCTCGACGATTAACAAACCAAAGCCAGACTATTAAACGTCCATGAAAAATGCGATCTTTACCTTCTGTTAGGTGAAATAAAAAAAAACCTCAGCAAATGTTTGAAAACATTCAAATATTTGAACGGTGTCGCTCATCTGCTCTCCAACGTTCATTTTCTAACAATTCTCTTTACGCCTACAACAAAAAGGGTCAGAAAACACTCGAAATCTTTCATATAATTGAGCCTTGCAGTTCATTCGCTCTGTTAATTGAAACTACTCACTGTTTTCATCAGTAAAATTAAAAAAAAAAAATGTCCATACGCTACACAACTTTGTAATTTCGGAAAGCTCCAAGTGCAATTCAAAGTGCCGGACTTATGTATTGGCCAACCTTATTCTTTGCAACTTTCACCAATTTCTTCTTCCGTAAAATTATTTTAACTAATTTTGTCAAAAGCTATTAGTCAAGATTCAATATACGATTTATAAACTGTATTTTGAAAACTTTTGCAAAATCATTGCAACTTAGATTTGGCCATGGGGGGGGGGGGGGGGGGGGGTTTAACCCCCAAACCCCCAGTTTTTTGAAATGACTGTCTGTACATTTTAAAGATGTGCAATCTTGATTTTCATTTTGCAGAAAAGATCGAATTATGCAAACAGAATTTAGATTATCGTGACTGATTCTATTCCTTTTTTTTGAACGAACATCTGTTACAATAGAAAATATGTATACGCTCCGCATCTGCATTAGCATGATGCAATATTAAGCAATGTTTTGCTAATTTTGATAAATTTATAAACACTGCTTCATTACACTAGTTTACAAATAATTAATTTGAACAAATACCAAGATATTCATGTATATGGCTGCATTGGCATTGGTATGCCGAGCACAAAACATATTTTGAAAAATTTTTGTATGGTTAGGTTTTCGAGATATCGGCAATTTTGTGTTTTTTCAGGTATCACTTCTTTCAAAAATTCTTTTCATCGATGTTAGAAAAGCGATGGACGCAAGCAGTACCTCGTTTGAAAGGAAATTGAAATACGCTTCTAGCGATGTATAATAGTAGGGGTGGACCAAACCATTGCTGAGCAATAGGTGGTCAAAGTCAACATTTTGTCGAATTTTTACGACTTTTGAAAAAATTTTGATTTTGAAAATGTTTTTTTATGCGGAGTTGTAAAAATCAGGAACTTTTTATTTTTCTAAAATTAGTGTGTATAATTACAAATATTTTAAGCATAATATTACCAAGTTCTAGGAAAAACTGTATTTTTGGCGATTTTTTTTTGTAAATTTCAATATTTTCAAAATTACTGTGCGATGCATTGCACTTCAATATCGCAGTACTTTTTGCTATTGCTCAGCAATGGTTTGGTCAACCCCTACATTTTATACGTCGTTGGAAGCGTATTTTAATTTGCTTTATAACGAGGTACTGCTTGCATCTATCGCTTTTCTAACATCGGCGAAAAAAGTTTTTGAATGAAGTGGTAACTGAAAAAACACAAAATTGCCGATATCTCGAAAACCTAACCATACAAAAATTTTTAAAAATATGTTCACAACTCGGGATGTCAGTGCCAATACACCCATATGCATGAATTGGTTGGTATTTTTTGGCTGTAAACTAGTGTTATTAAAGTTCTTCATAATTTGAATTTTTGTCCAAAATTCTTCAATACCCATGTTCTCTAGAACTCACAGTCATTTAAATTACATCTAAATTTTTCAGAAATATTTTTAAAGTTCCAATTCCATCGAATTCAGTATGGATACCGAGTACAATTTTGGGATAAAGAAAGCAAATATCTTTGAAGAAGCTATTGCTCTGTATCGGCAATCTTTGCTGAATTTCTTCCAAAGCACTGTTATAAAAAGAGAGACAATCTAATTTAATTTGGTCGGCAGCTACTTTCCGAAGCTTTTTTAATAGCTCGAGCCATTCAGGGCCCAGATATACTTATCTCATCGACTGGCAAAGATATGTGAGGTGATCTAATGTTGCAATCAGTCTTTAACTCCTTTTTCTTAATAACATTTTTGGCCTAACTTGAAAAAAATGTTTGTTGACTATAAATAAAATTGATAAATTAATAGCTTTTTGGCTTGAAAAAGTGCATTCAGTTCATTGAAAAAACTAAGAACATATTTTAAGAAATATAAATATGCCTTGTTACATTCGTTGGTAAGTTCCGTTAAAATTATTTGGGCTGATTTTAATTGATCGTTAATGCTTGCGTGTTTGAAAAATTCAAGAAGTACGTTCCAATTGTCTAGAATTCTTTCAATGCATTTATGATGTGACAGCCACCTAGTCGCACTTGTTTTTAAAATTTTTCGTTTTTTCTCTTTCAAAATATCCTGAAACTCCTCAATCTGCGCACACCTTTTTGAACTTCCTGAAACATATGTTCCAATTTGTCTTAATAGCTCTTGTGGACCCCTCGGTAACGCTAAACATGCCTTATTTGCTACAATAGCTGCTGTGTGGCAAATACATTTTATTATTATTGCCTCAGGAATGTGAAAAATGGAGCATCCAGAGAATGAAATAAAATTTAGTGTGTTGGCTGCGTGCCAAAGAATCATTCTGTTTTATTATAAAAATGTTAACCTATTTATACAAAATATTTCTTACTTTTTACTTATTTACTACAATACATATTTACTCTAATTCTTACATACTAAAGCAAAAGAGAATCAAGAGAGAATGCATTCCAATGCATGCATGTGCATATGTACATATGTACACATGCACGTACATAAATATACATATTTTGTCAAAGCATATAAAAGCGTTTGCCCAACTCGTGGGAAATCTACGCATAGCCAAAATACATAACATCAGCAATAATTTTGGCTGGGAGTTTGTTTACGTTGGCGGTCGGTAATTAAGCCGCTGCTAGCGCTTGCATATATATGTAAGCATTTATATATGCAAGCGTTTTGGATACATATATATGTATTCTAATATACCGTCTGTATGTAGACATGTGCAATGCATTGGACACACTACAAATGTCTTGTAAAAGTCTTGAAGCAAATGAATTATGTTTGCCAATCATTACACTCGCTCCGTCACTGCACATTCCTTAAAATTTCCAAAAGAAAAAAGATATAGGTATAGCATTACATTAAAGTTACTTTGTAATTAGCTTACCGATTATATTAGTAAAAGGAACGAAGTACGAAGCTCCGCGTCGAAGCATTAAGACGTGAAAAAAGAATTTCCCTGAAGATGGTTACCGTGGAGTAACCGAAATATATTGGAAATAAAAGAAGGAAAATTTGTGTTTTTCTTTAATAATATTGACCTCGAGCCAGCTAAAAATACAGCAGGAATTTCATAACTTAAAATAAGTTTCTTAAAGTAAGTATATAGCGCCTCCGCAGAACAATCTGATTTCCAAAAGATCTAATAACTTGATCGCAACTCTGGCATTAATATGCGTACTTTTCAGCTTTTGAATCAACTCATCTTTTTGTTGTTTTGCCAAAACATATTTATAATACTAATACACTTCGTTCTTCCAAGAGAAGAATTTTGAATAGTTTCGGATTCCGGAACAATTTCTTTTAAAAGAGGTACCAAATGCTCAACTACTTGGGTTGCTACGTTATGTTCGGCAAAAAACATACCTACCTTCAACTCGAAGTTTTCGATAGCAAAGCTCTTTTTGGGAAGTTTTTCGAAAAACGTTTCAGTCACTTTTGATTTTTTAATGGAAGGTACGTTTTTTTTTTGTGAAAATTGCTTTGCGAATGCTTTAAAAGATCAGATTTACCACAGCTTAGTATCTTGTTACAAGCTGCACACTTACACTTGTAAGCATCTGTCTCTATCTTTTCAAGCCATCCCTTGAATTGTTCAATCTCCAGCCAGTTATTGTTAAAATTTTGCTTCCTATACTTATATTTTGCTGTGCGTTTTGCATAACTCGCTTCAGAAGATGAATCAGAAGTGCTGCTCATACTTCTAAAAACATTTTCAATGAAAACTTGTTAAGTATAATACATATACGGGTCAATTTAAAAAAAAAAAAACAATTTTTGTGTCCCTGTACTTTACACTACTATTTTAGGTAAAAAACAAATTAAAAAAAAAAAAAAAAATGGGAGAGTGATCACCGAGGAATATGTAACAAAAAACATAATTCTAAAATTTGTATATTTGTTTTTTTGTTTATTCAGAATGGTGTTTTGTTTCTCCCTCTGACTCCTTTCATACAAAAGCATGTGTCCCCCGTTAGAATTTTTAGTAAACAAAATAAGATAAAATCAAGAAAAAAGTTACTGGGCAACATTTAATAACAGTTTTCGAATTATTGGGTATCTTTCTTTTGTTTTGATTTGATATAGTTGTCAAAAATTAATTAGTGCGAATTTGGCGTTGCAAAGAACAGTTGTCCCAACAATTTGCATTGAGCGTCACTTTTTTATAAATCAAGAAATATTAGCAGTTTTCAATTTTCATTTAAATAAGGTAAATAACGTAAGAAAAGTACAAACTTTAATTATTACAATAGTGAAAAAGCGAAAAAAAACTATTAATAAAAGTGTGGATTTGCGTAGTTTCTGTGAACACCATGGTAAGGGGGCGATAAAAATTCTTGAGCGTCACGCTAATTTTTTTAAAAGTGAATATATTAAACGTAAAAAATTAAAGTTGACAATCATTGTTTACATGGTCTCAACTCATTTTTTTATAATTTGTGAATTTGGGAAATAAATTGCCTACGGAAAGAACCAAAATAGGCAAACATTTCATGAGCATCACTTTTCATACATATTGCTTCATAGCTTAAAATGCTTAATTTTGATTTTATTTTTTATTTTTCTAGAGTAAAACAACAAAATAAAGCTCGATAAAGCGCGTATGTGCATAAGTTTCTTCAAGAATTACTTCCTTTTTTTAAAATATTTGTTAAAGACATCAAAGAATATGTACATGTTTAGTTTTGTATGAAAATTTTTGTTTTTTGAAGAATTTTCGTTTCCTTTTATTTACTTTTTGTAAAAAATAAACTTATTTTCGTTACACTTTAAATTTGGCATTATTTCTTGTTTACGTGCAACAAAATCTCTTGATCGTCACAAAATATCTTGAGCGTCACACTAGTTTTTTTTTCCTTAAAACGTTTATAATTGCAGTGTTTTTAAATACATTGTTACAAGTCTATTACTTTGCAAGTAACCCCTTAGTTCAAGTCTTTTTTTTTAACAAAAATTTACATATTTTCATCTTAAAATTTGTAAATAACTAGTCACTTAAAAAAAAAATAAAATCAAGGTGAATCGTGATTTTGTGTTTATAATCGAAAAGGTTATTTTCGCTAAAGTCAATCTTGAAAAACAAAAGAACATCATAGTAAACTTGAATTTCAAATATTTTTGCATTTTCAGCGATTTTTTATACATATTTGGTGTGTGACGCTCAAGATAGAAATCATAGAAAACCTAAAAAAAACCCAAAAATGTTGATTTTTTTGATAGCCTAAAGGTACCACCCGATTCTTCATCAATTTCTACATATGTAAATTGGCCACTCTTACAGGCGAATTGGAAAAACTTTAAAAATAAGCAAAAAAAAACTCGTTGTGTACGTTTTTTTTTTAAATTGACCCATACATATTTTAAGCAACTTACGATCTTCACTGCTTTATCCAAACTCTGATTTTGTATTTTTCCTAAATAATAAGGAAATTTTCAGTAATTGACTGAACTGTGGAGGATGGTACGAATTCGCGGTATATATTTACGAAGCTTATTGGCATTGTCAATTTGACAAATGACAAATGAGTATGTTTAAACATACCAAATGAGTGTGTTCAACGTACCAACAAAACTTTGAAATTCTGGTAAGCGGGTGTGTCCAAGCATGTAGTAGGATTTAACTTGCTAAGGGCAGGTTTACATTGGCTCAAAATTGGTCCAATTTTATCGAAATTATCGATATCCGGTGGTAGTTGAAATAAAATATATAAATAAACATTTTAGTAAGGACTAATTTAAGTTTTTTATCATAAATTCCCTACATTTAACAAAATATTGAAAATCTGTCCCTTTTCCCCTACATCGCAAATTTAAGGCTGAAATGCCCTACATGAAGCCTCTTTTCCCTCAAGAAGCGAAGAGCATTCGAATTCAATTGGAGAACCTTGAAACTTCATTTGAGACTATTTTGTGGCACTTCCTGCTTGCAAGATTCAAAGCAGTGAGTAAAAAATTACAAGATGTTGAATGCAGTATTGGCGAAATCATTGAACATTACAAGGGACTGCAAAATATTGTCTCTGACTGCCGGGATAAATTTGATGAATACGACAAACGAGCCCTCGAGTTATCAGAAGATCCAGAGTACCATTCCAGTAAGACACGAAAACGGAAACGTAAATTGAGAACAGATGAATCGGTTCCTGGAAAAGTGACACTGAACGGAAGAGAAAGTTCAGAGTAAATATCTTCAATGTCATTCCAGATAATTTGACTGTGGAATTAGAATAGAGACTCAAGGCATACGATAAAATCAACAAAAAATTTATGATTATTCTCAAGGCGAGCGAATTGTCTTCTAACGAAGAAATCAGAATGAAATCGAAGGCTCTGATATCTACGTTCTCGTCTGATTTGGAACCGACAACCGATGACGAATTCGTCCATTTTTTTGCTTCTAGAGCCCCTGGAGGGAACCAACTTGGCATTCGACGGACTACTATATTTGTACTACAGAAGTATTGAAGTGCTATAGCTGGTACACAAAATACTGTTGTTTTCTTTGGAAATGGAATATATATACCTCTCATTCAGTACATTTGATATATTTGACTCGCTTTTCAGCATTAAAATATCAATACTTTCCTTACTTTATCAATAATAACTTAATGAACATATGTTTAATATTCATTATCCAACGGGTTTCTTCTTCTTCTAACAAATAATATTTACTTTAGATCTCGACACTTAACAAACCCCTGCCTTTCAACGACTCGGTAATAGTTATATAAAAAACAGCCGTGCGTTATGCGGATGCACCACTTGTGTCGGTTGGGCGGGAATGGTGGGTTATTTGTTGGGAATTATCTATATATTAATAGGCTAACATTTTTTCCACACAATCAATTGCCAGAGTGTATCTCATAAAAAAATGCATAATTCCAATTACTATATATTTTGATATGTTTTCATGGGCCAGGAGCTTTGCATAGGCATATTATATTTAACAAAAAATGCTTCATTAATTTGTAATAATTCATAAAAGTTTTCACCAAAACCCAAAACTGTTAACTACAGCATCTGACTGTTTTATTGTACATACAGCAGTGGCGCAGGTGGTGAGCGTGCCGGCTATGATGCGTGCGTTCGTAGGTTCAAGCACGTGTTCAGGGTAGGTAAATTTTATTTTTTTTTTTACTAAATTTTATTTGCCGTAAAGCATACGAAAACTTTTTATCATAATTTTTTTTTTTTAATTTATTATATTTGTAACCCAATATTTTTCTGTTTATGACATCTATCTTAAAAAATCTAAAAAATTTTTCCAATTTATCAATATTTATCAACTTATATTTTTAAAGAAATATATCATATTTAATATGCAAAAAGTAAAAAGTACAGTTTGTAGCTTCTTCAATTTTATATTTACGAAATAATTAGAAATCGCGTTAATTTTCCTGAAGACATCAACTATTTTGTTCCTAAAAATTTTTATTTGCAAAAGAGTCGACATATAAAACAATATTTCAATATTTTTCTGTTTATGACTCTATCTTGGGGTAAAAACACAGTTTGTAGCTTCTCAAATTTTATATTCACGAATAGTTTGAAATCGCGTAAATTTTCCTAAAGACATCAACTATTTTCTTCCTAAAAATTTTAATTTGTAAAAGAGTCGACATATAGCCGGAATCCTTACATATTTAGGCTAATTGGTCCAGTTAAGATAAGTGTTTTCAATATTTCCGAGTTGAATTTGTCGAAAAAACCAGAAAACTACCATATGTATAAGTTGTAATTGTTCAATAACACTGGTTTACAGCCAAAATGCACCAGAGACGCCATAGTGAAATTCCTATGTAAAATCACCTCCTAATTCCGAAAATCAAGGTTATTTTTACTTGAATGGTACCGTTTTTGAGATATTTACGATTTACCGTTATTTCAAAAAACAAAAAAGATGGCTCCACTTAATCGTGTATATCTCAAGAACAAACTGAGCTCTTCCAAAACGGTTTGAAAAATTTGAAAGCTTATAAAATTTACTATAATCAGTACATACAACACTTTTTGCTAGGTCCTGCAGATTCAAACATATTGAACAATCATTACGGATTTTTAAAATTTTTTTTGTAAAAATATAAAAAAATTTGTACTTTGAAAAGGTCGTTACTTCTTTTTTAGGCAAGCACAAAAGTCCTAACTACGAGATGATAGTGAACGACTTAGTCAAAAACTATGCGGAAATGGGTAAATAAAAAAACATATTATAATAAATTATATATTACATAAATTTACATGAAAATATATAGCCATAAATCTGAATTCATCGTCCAGTTCCGAACAAACAAGAACGGGAAAAATATAAACAAAAAATTTGTTCTGAATTGAAAGATAAATCCAGCCTAAGAAAATTATGTACTAATGTGTCACTTATGTATTTATCTAATTTACTTTTTTATTTTCTTTCAGGAGTAAATATGTCTTTAAAAATTCATTTCTTACACTCCCACTTAAATTTTTGCCCGCAAAATCTTGGCGACGAAAGTGACGAGCATGGCGAAAGGTTTCACCAGCAAATGAAAGTGATTGAAAGTCGGTATCAAGGATTCTGGGATGTCGCTATGATGGGCGACTACTGATGGTTTCTCATAAGAGAAACTGATCCTAATCTAAATAAGCGTCAAAACAAGACACATAACTTTTTCAATTATAAAATAAGATCATAGAGTTAAGACAGAACCATATGTACATATGCTATTATTTGTAGGGTACTTAAGTATTAAATGGATATATTTACTTGAATGCTTATAACTTTTGTATTAGTTCATCGATTTTGTTCACTGATAGCTTATTTTTTTGTAATAAGACAGAGCTTATAGGGGGGAAAAAATATCTGCAAAAAACAAAAAGTTTTCGAGATGCTTCCTCGCAAAGTACAAATTTTTTTATATTTTTACAAAAACAATTTTAAAAATCCGTAATGATTGTTCAATATGTTTGAATATGCAGGACCTAGCAAAAAGTGTTGTATGTACTGATTATAGTAAATTTTATAAGCTTTCAAATTTTTCAAACCGTTTTGGAATAACCAGTTTGTTCTTGAGATATACACGATTAAGTGGAGCCATCTTTTTTGTTTTTTGAAATAACGGTAAATCGTAAATATCTCAAAAACGGTACCATGCAAGTAAAAATAACCTTGATTTTCGGAATTAGGAGGTGATTTTACATAGGAATTTCACTATGGCGTCTCTGGTGGAGAAAAAAAGTTGGAATTTGTGATCCAGTGTAATTACGATATTGGTTTATTTTGCTTGTTGACTACAACTACTTTTACTTTACAAAATGTTGCTCTATTTCAGACATGGGCGATTTGACTCAAACGAGCAGTTACTCTTAGCACACGTATTCTTACGCTCTTATTTCAGTCTCTATTGAGAGCGAAAAAACCAGCTTGGCACTGTGGGATAAGGAATTGATTTTCCTGCCAGTCGCGCTGCAGACAGCAACGAGGTAACATAGGTAGTCGGTATGTTGATGTTTTTTTATGTCCTAGTATATTTTAGCCCCATTTGAAATGTATAACATAAATAAAATGTTATAATTTCAGATACCTTTGGTGGGGTAAATTCGGAGTTGACTACTTTTACTAGCAAACTAGTTAGCGGAAATTTAAGGAGTTCGTACAAACTTCAAAAAACATATTATCTCTCTCAATACCCTCATATTTCTCAAAGTCTTTATGAAAGGTATTATAGTGCCTCCTAAAATTATATGCCCGGGTCCCCTTTACACACATAAATATTACACAATAGACATTGCATATTACCAAAAGCATCGAAAATCATAAAGCAATATTTGTCATTCATTTTGAACAAACACATATAGGTACGCGCATAAATAGTATCATAAAACAATCAAGCGGCGCACGATGTTGCTTCGCTGTTATTTGTTAATCAACTGACTGCAAATGTTCTTTGTCCCATGGTAGCCACTTTATGCTCGCGGTTACCAATACATGCTTACATTTCATTTGCCCACCTTTGCTCTATTTATACCAAAGATGACATTTATACCAAGCATCGGCAGATTTGCAAATGCATGCGTATTAGTGAGAGCGCTTTCATCGCTCAAACCAATTGATTTTCGCGTCATTCGCTTGTTACCCAGCAAACATTAAGGTTAGAGGACGATTAGAAAACGACTCGAATTCTAATGTTATTCTCTAAGGGAGATGGTTAGAGAACGATTTGTGAAACTGTCGCGAATTATAGCATTCTCGACAAAAAGGGGACTTAGTTCTCGATATCGAGAAAAAGGTTAGTTATCGATTCGAATTCTAACGTGAAATTCTAATGAGAAATTTCTAACTGAAGTGAAATCCAATTGTTCTTGTTTAATTCTATTTCGATAAATTGATTGCTTTAAATATGTTTGACACGTTTTAAGCTTAAATATCTAATGGGAATAAAATTCAAAGTTTTTATACCTTAGTTTATAAATACAATACTTGACAATACACGCATCTTCGCTATTCGAGTGTTTCTCTAATCGTCCTCTAGCCTAGTTCTCTAACGTGATTTTCGATTAGAGATACATTAGAGAACTAAATTAGAATTCTAATGTAAAACAACAGTATTTCTCTAACGTTAGAGGTTGTGTTTGTTGGGTAATGTTTAATGGAATATTTCCCAAAAATTTCTTAATTTTTAAACATTTTTTTTTAATTCAATTTTTTTATACTTGTCTGTGCAATAATAGCCCCGCTAATTTACATAAAAATACCTTAATATTCATAGTTTTTTTTTAACATATTATAACAAAAATTTTTTATTTTACTGCTTTATTGAGTTTTTTTTTATTTACATACTACCCCTATAATTTTTACTACTCCCGCCAATTATACGTACGTACATACCTACATATTTTTCACATTCGCTGCGCAAATATGCGACAACCATGCGCGATGTTGTTTTGCCACCTGTTCAGCGACGACTAAATGGTTTGGTAGGCAAAGAGCGCAACTTGTCTGTGTGAAGAGCGTAACATGTTTGTCTGATCTTAAGATCTATGAAGCGCCGATGCTTGGATTAGAGAAACACTCGAATAGCGAAGATGCGTGTATTGTCAAGTATTGTATTTATAAACTAAGGTATAAAAACTTTGAATTTTATTCCCATTAGATATTTAAGCTTAAAACGTGTCAAACATATTTAAAGCAATCAATTTATCGAAATAGAATTAAACAAGAACAATTGGATTTCACTTCAGTTAGAAATTTCTCATTAGAATTTCACGTTAGAATTCGAATCGATAACTAACCTTTTTCTCGATATCGAGAACTAAGTCCCCTTTTTGTCGAGAATGCTATAATTCGCGACAGTTTCACAAATCGTTCTCTAACCATCTCCCTTAGAGAATAACATTAGAATTCGAGTCGTTTTCTAATCGTCCTCTAACCTTAATGTTTGCTGGGTAACAAGCGAATGACGCGAAAATCAATTGGTTTGAGCGATGAAAGCGCTCTCACTAATACGCATGCATTTGCAAATCTGCCGATGCTTGCTCTAATCGTCCTCTAGCCTAGTTCTCTAACGTGATTTTCGATTAGAGATACATTAGAGAACTAAATTAGAATTCTAATGTAAAACAACAGTATTTCTCTAACGTTAGAGGTTGTGTTTGTTGGGTAATGTTTAATGGAATATTTCCCAAAAATTTCTTAATTTTTAAACATTTTTTTTTAATTCAATTTTTTTATACTTGTCTGTGCAATAATAGCCCCGCTAATTTACATAAAAATACCTTAATATTCATAGTTTTTTTTTAACATATTATAACAAAAATTTTTTATTTTACTGCTTTATTGAGTTTTTTTTTATTTACATACTACCCCTATAATTTTTACTACTCCCGCCAATTATACGTACGTACATACCTACATATTTTTCACATTCGCTGCGCAAATATGCGACAACCATGCGCGATGTTGTTTTGCCACCTGTTCAGCGACGACTAAATGGTTTGGTAGGCAAAGAGCGCAACTTGTCTGTGTGAAGAGCGTAACATGTTTGTCTGATCTTAAGATCTATGAAGCGCCGATGCTTGATGTACATAAACCAGTGATGCTCAAACGCACACTACCTAATTCTGAGCTTGTGTTGAAGTATGAGAGAACTTGCTGATACACCCAAAAAAAATTTCCAAAAAACGCGACAAAAAAAATTGTTTATAAAACAAGAAAAAATCGAAAGGGAATTAGTAAAGTAAAAAAGAAATAAAAGGAGAATAAAGGAAAGGTACGAAAAGGAAAATGGCACAATGGAAACCGTAGAATAATATAAAACCTAAGCTAATTTTTATTGTAAACTAAAAATTAATATTTTTATGGTTTTGAACCAAATAATCTTAAACATTTCATTATTAAATTTTTTATCAGTTACAAAAATTCTTCCAACTCAATATTAAACATCCCAAAGCTGTCAATCAGCGCGTAAATACAAATTGCATGTTTAGCAGTCAACAGTCGTTGATCAAGTTATTGGCAAACTCACTCTAATTTTCCACAATGTATAGAGAGCGCTTGCATTGTACGTGTGAGCGAATCTATGAGAGAGCAATAAAGTTGGGCGCCCGCGGGCTAGGCAAAAATCGTCACTGACATAAACATATATTCTGGTCGCACGCTTTTATTGCAACGTAAGCGTGCGTTGATGTCACAAGTTTATCCAAAAATGCAGACGAAATTGGCGATGTATCATATTCGCTGCAATGCATTCCAACAAACTGTGGGAATGAAGACGTTGGCGTCAACATCCTCCCCCCGATGAGCGCAGCTCGATTAAATGTTAATGGTAAAATCTAAAACTTCATTTAGTTGACGATGACGAGGGGCTGGTGTCGGTTTTTCGTTTTCGGAGTGATCTGTATTACTGGGCAAAGCTTGCTAGTGCTTCGTTTTACATCTCCATTTGACGAGCATAAACACCAGTAGGCACACAACTAAAAGCAGCGCTGTGTAACCAACTGTTATATGATGAGTCTTTTGAGCATCAAGTTTGTTTGGTAGCTCTAATAGATTATGATTGACCAATTCGGCTTGTAATGACGTCAGGTTTTGTGTTTGTGGTATATATTTTACGTCGTCCAGCTTCCGAAGTAGGGGCTCTAGTTGCTCTGCAGAAGCGACCTTAGAGATTTCACCAAGCCTTGTGTAGGAAGAAGCCAGACTACTGGATATTAGCTGATGCGAGTGAACTGATACAAAGCGATGTTTAAGGATGCAGTCTGGTTGAAGTGATAGCAGTCCTGATCCCTTTAAATTGATCTCGGTGATATCTCTTCCACATACCACAGTGGCACGAGATGAAACTGATGTGGCATATATAAACTGGTTGTCATGCCGTAGTGGCATCCACGCAAAGTCGTTTGCTATTTTTCGTAGTAGACATTTTGATTGCGTATCATCACGGAAAAGATTTTCTTCACATGCGCATTTGGCCGATCCACGGCTATAAAGGATTTGAACTTTTGGACATATGTAATTGCCCGGCTTGATGTCCACACATGATTGAAATTCGGACACCGTCATTGGAAAGTATTTATCGAGAGCCGTATTGATTGCAAAAACTGAGGCACATGGCACGATCTCAATCATTGTACCTTTGGTCAAGTTGGGAATCGGTACGATGTTGAATAGGTCGTATCTATCACGTTCCACAAGCGGCAAAGTGATACTAAACACCAAATGCTTTTGCGTGACTCCTCCTTTGACCTTCATGAGCTGGTATAGTTTTAACAACTCGTCTTGTTGTACCGGCAGTTCCAATGATGCTGATAAGTGAGTTTTAATGTTACTCACTTCACGTTTTAATTGGTTGGGCGTAAGGAGCAGAGGACTTATTTTCCCATGATGAGAATCCATCAGAACGTCCAAAATAGAAGACTGGATTCTCTGCAAATTCCCTGCGATAAGCGTTAGCTGCATTGCCAGCGACGAAAACATTTGAAACAACTTGTCTTCGAGTCTCTCATCCGTGTCACTGCGCATTCCATTTAGTATGAGGCTAATCTGCTGATCTATTACGCTGAATTTTTTGGCAACTGCATTTTGGTCTTGCTTCAAAATGTTGATTGTAGAGTCCACAATAGACGTTTGGTTTTTGATCAGGTTAAGTAGATGAGATTCATTTTCTTGTACTTTTGTGACTGTGCTCGACATTTGTTCGGCATATTGTGAGTCTAAGATGCCGAATAATGAGTACGCCACATTTCCAATTATGTCCACTGCACCTCTTTTCTGCCTGTTGGATTTCACTTTTGAGGCATCCAGTTGTAGAGCGTCTACATTCTGTTCAAAGTGCTTTACCAAAGCGTTGCATATGCCTTTTTGCTTCATCTCTTGACACAAATATCGCAACGCCATTGTACCATTTGACAGTGTCGCCAGTTCTGCTGTGAATCCTTTCAGGTCGTAGTAAATTATAAGGTTCCACTCCGATGAGGATATAGCGGTTGATCCAATTCCCTCAAAGTGAATGCCAAGCTTTGACCCAAATCTCCTGTTTTCAATTTGAGCTCCCAAAGCTATGGGGAGGATCAGTAGTGATATTAGTAGCGTAGCAAATCCTTTGTGCAAGGAATGGACTTCTTTCTTTGGTGGAATTTTTTCGACCGGTATGCTGGTTGTTTTTTCTTCTGACTCACTATTTGTCTCGATAGGTAGGGGAGCTAGTCGATGAATTGGCCTCCTACAAGTACCAGTTGCGGTTTTCACATCTGCCACCCGCACCACATCGTCTTTTCCTTTGTATACATTGACGACTCGCCCTAGCGGCCAGTGAAGTACTGGTGAGCTGTCTTCTTTTACTATCACCATGTCACCTATTTTGACATTTTGCTGCTCGATCTTCCATTTGTGCCTTGACTGAAGCTCAGTCAAATATTCGCTTGACCATCGCTTCCAAAAGGCCTGCTTGAGGTGGGAGACTAATTTCCATCTGGTTAGTAGGCTCATTTTTTGTGTTTCAGAATTTGTGTCTAATTGCGCATTAATGGGTTCTCCTATGAGAAAATGGCCTGGAGTTAGAGCTGCAAGATCGTTGGGGTCCTCGGACATTGGGCTGATGGGCCTGGAATTAAGGATGCCTTCCACCTCTATGACAATCGTGTCCAATTCTTCATAAGTCAGCGATGCTGTCGAGGTGCTTCTGACTAGGAGATGCTTTGCCGATTTTACGGCTGCTTCCCATAGTCCACCAAAATGTGGACTTCTAGGTGGAATGAAATGAAATGTGATTCCCTTTGTGGCACATTGATTTATGATGCATTCACGTGCAGAGTCGGCATGCACCGCATCGTTGAGTTCAGCCAGCTGGTTTCTTGCCCCTACGAAATTTGTTGCGTTGTCACAATATAAATTTAGGCAATGTCCTCTTCGGCTTATGAACCGCTTTAATGCGCCTATGAAAGCCGCAGTCGTTAAATCACTTACTAGTTCAAGATGTACTGCCTTTGTTGCAAAACAGCGAAACACGGCTATATATGCCTTTTGTGGTCGTTTTCCTCTAATCTTGAAGTGAACCGAGAATGGTCCATAGAAGTCTACGCCAGAGTTGATGAATGGTCGTGCTGGAGTTACCCTTGTTGATGGAAGATTACCCATGATTTGGCCCAGCAGCCTTGGTTTAGCTCGGTTACATCTAACGCAGTTTGCCACAATTGACCGAGTCAATAGTCTTCCCTTTATTGGCCAAAATCGTTGCCTTGTAAAAGATAATAGTGCTTGGGGTCCACAATGCCGGTTTTCTTTGTGGATCATTTGAATAAGCAACTTGGTTATTGGATTTTTATAAGGAAGTAGCATTGGATGTTTGGCATCGAACGTTAGTACTGATTCTTGTAGGCGACCTCCCACGCGTAAGATGCCATCGTTGTCCAGAAACGGAGAAAAGCTGCGATATGGGCTATTCTTGCCAACCACGTTGAATTCTTTGAGCTGCTTCAGCTCGTCCTGGAAGTCTAACTGCTGCGTTGTTCGAACTATGACTATAAGCGAGGCTTTTAGTTCAAGCACTGTCAATGAAATGCCCGATTGCTTTGATCGTTTTCGGGTCCGATTGATGAATCTTAACATGTATCCTACAACTCTTTGTAATATGTTGAAAGAGCCATTATGTCGGATGTTATGAAGCATGCTTTCCTGAACAATGGTACTTGTTACAGGTACTGATGTCAGCTTCTTGCGTTTCGTCTATTGTTGACATTGCCTTGGAATATATTGATGGTCAGGTGTCCTCTTCGCCAAGCAATACTTTTGGCCCATAAAACCATAGGCTGCAGTTTCAAGCTTCCCCGGCGGTAATCCCCTTGATATAATGTCGGCCGGGTTGTCTTTGGAGCCTATGTGCCGCCACTGTTCAGCAATAGTGTGCTCCTGAATTGTAGCTATTCGGTTCGCTACGAATGTTTGGTACGATGATGAAGGTGAGTTAATCCATGCCAGGACTATTTGTGAATCAGTCCAATAGTACGTAGGAACATCTAGCTTTAAGTCCGTCTTTATCCTTGTGCTTAGTTGAGCTCCCAACACTGATGCACAGAGCTCCAGCCGTGGAAGAGTTTGCCGCTTTAAAGGTGCTACTCGTGATTTGGCACACAACAGTCTTACGATTACTTGTCCGTTGTTCAGCTCTGATCTTATGTAAGTTAGCGCATTGCACAGCTGCAGAGCCAGCGTTTGGCAAATTCCGTAGAATCATTCCCACATTCTTGGTTGTTTGTAATTAGATCACAAAGCTGCCAAGCTGATCGACAATTCATCAGAATGACTCCCACGCCTGTCTTGCCAGACGGACACCCGATAACGTACGTGACTTTGAGCAGCTTGCGACGATGCAGCCGGCAATGCATTCACACCAACACACACATCCACCAATCAGCAAGCAGCTACAAACCGCAAGTAGGGAACTAGGGCACTAGCGTAGATCATAAGAAAATAATGTTTAGTTCGTAATTGACATTGAGAAAATAAAGTTACATTCTATTAAGTGGCGCCCAACTGGCAAAGAACCATTTCAACCCGTCAATATCCCTTACGGCAAGGACACTAACTGGAGGACAGCAAGCAGTACCTGGAAGGACCCAAGGAGAACCCGCTCGAATACTATAATGCTATGTTATACTACAATACTACTGTAAGTAATTGTTCAATTTTTCGTGTGTGATCCAGTGAAATAAGTGCAAATAAGAAAAACATTTGCCTGTTGTGCTAAGGAAAAAATATAAAAGTGGCTTTGTTTGTACCGTAGTTTTGTTTTTCTAAACTAATACCAAGATGAGCGTAACCAGGGAGCAGGTAATTGAGATTTTGAGACAACAAAATGAACAGAATAAAAGAGAATTTAATGCCCAGTTAGATGAGGTTATGCAGACACTTCGGCGCTTAGAGCCGCCATCTGCGGAAAATTATCTTCCAGTGACAATAAATCCAGCTGTGGTTAACAGCAAGACAAACATGGATTTAATAAAATCCTTGCAAGAATTTAAGGGGGATACCGTATCCTATCCGGCATGGCGTTCCGCAGCGGAATTCGCCATCGGCTACTATACGGAGGGTTCGGAGCAATATTATATTGCTATGGGTATCTTTAGGAATAAGATAGTAGGCTCTGCGAACGCAACGCTCGCTTCCTTTTCAACTGCACTGAATTTTAAAGCAATAATAGCTAGGTTGGATAAAGCATACGCGGACAAAAGACCGCTACATGTTTTGGAAACAGAGCTCAGTGTCCTAAGGCAGGGAAATATGTCACTCTGCCAATATTATGATACGGTTGACAAGCAATTAACGCTCATAACGAATAAAAATATAATGACCCATTCAAACAATAGGGAGCTTGCCTCCGCGCTCAATGATAGAGCTAGGGAAAATGCATTAAGAGTATTTATTTCCGGCCTTAAGCGGCGTTGTGCGACATCCTATTTTCGGCCAATCCTAAATATTTGCCTACCGCACTGGCTACTGCACAGGAGTTAGAAAATAACCGTATGCGTTACGATTTCGCTAGAACATTTGCCGTTAACAGTGTAGCAACTTCAGATAGCCCAAAGTTTCAGAACAATTATCCGGGTAATCCCCAAACGCTTAAGGACACTCCTACTCCCATGGATGTGGACCGCGGCTCCTCTGGTTTCCGACGTACAAAACAGTCCAACCAGGGCTATAGAAAGGAAAATGCATCGGGAAGGTATCCCAAAAGGGATGCTAATCAAATCCCAAATAAACGGAATCGCGAGCAAGAGTATTCAGTAAATTCCCGGAAGCCGAAGGTGCAACGTACCAATCATCTGAAGGCATCCCAAGAGGTGGAGCCACCAGAAAAAGTTACTGTGGACCGTGACAGCGATTCGGATATAGAGACCGCATCCAATTTTGCGATGGAAGACGAAATTAATATTTTAGTGTAAGGTCGCTCCTACCCTACATTACCAAGAAGGCGTCGGAGGGGCGGGAGCTTAGGTTGTTAATCGATACAGGAACCTCGAAAAACTATATCAACCATTTGAGTTTCCTAAAGGGAATTATCCCTGTGGAGAGACAGTTTAAGGTCAAATCAATAAATGGGTGTAATCTCATAGAGAAAAAATGTAAGGTCTTTATTTTGGGAAGGATCTCAACCTTTTTTATTCTTCCAAACTTGGAAAGCTTCGATGGTATAGTAGGATATGATTTCCTAAAAGAAATTGGAGCTAAAATTGATACGAAATCAGAATATTTGGTTTACGGGGGTGGTAAGGAAAAATTAAACAACGTCAATTGTGAGCAAGTAAACTCCATATGTTTGGATACGGACTCGGCCCCAGCTCTCGTGAAAGACGAGTTTGATTCCATGATTAAAAGGAATTCGAAGGCCTTTGCCGAACCTAACCGTGCTTTACCATATAATACTATGGTCAAGGCTAAAATTCGTACCACTTCCTCGGAACCGATCTACACACGATCTTACCCATACCCGGTATCGGCGGCAGGATTTATTAATAGGGAAATAGAAACATTGTTGAAGGACGGCATTATTAGGAAGTCCAATTCGGCTTATAATTCCCCGGTTCATGTTGTGAATAAAAAAGGCCTGGATGAATACGGTAAACAAAAGCTCCGCATGGTGATCGACTTTCGCAAGTTAAACGAAAAAACGATGGCGGATAGATACCCTATACCAGATGATCCTCTACCATATTGGGCACTCTGGGTAGTTCTAAATTTTTTACCACTTTGGATCTAAAATCTGGTTTCCACCAGATAATCCTCGAGGAGAAGGACCGCGAAAAGACAGCCTTCAGCATTAATAATGGCAAGTATGAGTTTAATAGGTTGCCATTCGGGTTGAGAAATGCGCCCAGCATTGATGATGTCTTAAGAGACTAGGTTGGATAAAGCATACGCGGACAAAAGACCGCTACATGTTTTGGAAACAGAGCTCAGTGTCCTAAGGCAGGGAAATATGTCACTCTGCCAATATTATGATACGGTTGACAAGCAATTAACGCTCATAACGAATAAAAATATAATGACCCATTCAAACAATAGGGAGCTTGCCTCCGCGCTCAATGATAGAGCTAGGGAAAATGCATTAAGAGTATTTATTTCCGGCCTTAAGCGGCGTTGTGCGACATCCTATTTTCGGCCAATCCTAAATATTTGCCTACCGCACTGGCTACTGCACAGGAGTTAGAAAATAACCGTATGCGTTACGATTTCGCTAGAACATTTGCCGTTAACAGTGTAGCAACTTCAGATAGCCCAAAGTTTCAGAACAATTATCCGGGTAATCCCCAAACGCTTAAGGACACTCCTACTCCCATGGATGTGGACCGCGGCTCCTCTGGTTTCCGACGTACAAAACAGTCCAACCAGGGCTATAGAAAGGAAAATGCATCGGGAAGGTATCCCAAAAGGGATGCTAATCAAATCCCAAATAAACGGAATCGCGAGCAAGAGTATTCAGTAAATTCCCGGAAGCCGAAGGTGCAACGTACCAATCATCTGAAGGCATCCCAAGAGGTGGAGCCACCAGAAAAAGTTACTGTGGACCGTGACAGCGATTCGGATATAGAGACCGCATCCAATTTTGCGATGGAAGACGAAATTAATATTTTAGTGTAAGGTCGCTCCTACCCTACATTACCAAGAAGGCGTCGGAGGGGCGGGAGCTTAGGTTGTTAATCGATACAGGAACCTCGAAAAACTATATCAACCATTTGAGTTTCCTAAAGGGAATTATCCCTGTGGAGAGACAGTTTAAGGTCAAATCAATAAATGGGTGTAATCTCATAGAGAAAAAATGTAAGGTCTTTATTTTGGGAAGGATCTCAACCTTTTTTATTCTTCCAAACTTGGAAAGCTTCGATGGTATAGTAGGATATGATTTCCTAAAAGAAATTGGAGCTAAAATTGATACGAAATCAGAATATTTGGTTTACGGGGGTGGTAAGGAAAAATTAAACAACGTCAATTGTGAGCAAGTAAACTCCATATGTTTGGATACGGACTCGGCCCCAGCTCTCGTGAAAGACGAGTTTGATTCCATGATTAAAAGGAATTCGAAGGCCTTTGCCGAACCTAACCGTGCTTTACCATATAATACTATGGTCAAGGCTAAAATTCGTACCACTTCCTCGGAACCGATCTACACACGATCTTACCCATACCCGGTATCGGCGGCAGGATTTATTAATAGGGAAATAGAAACATTGTTGAAGGACGGCATTATTAGGAAGTCCAATTCGGCTTATAATTCCCCGGTTCATGTTGTGAATAAAAAAGGCCTGGATGAATACGGTAAACAAAAGCTCCGCATGGTGATCGACTTTCGCAAGTTAAACGAAAAAACGATGGCGGATAGATACCCTATACCAGATGATCCTCTACCATATTGGGCACTCTGGGTAGTTCTAAATTTTTTACCACTTTGGATCTAAAATCTGGTTTCCACCAGATAATCCTCGAGGAGAAGGACCGCGAAAAGACAGCCTTCAGCATTAATAATGGCAAGTATGAGTTTAATAGGTTGCCATTCGGGTTGAGAAATGCGCCCAGCATTGATGATGTCTTAAGAGACGTCATTGGCCAAACTTGTCAAGTTTATATGGATGATATAATCATCTTTTCAAGAGACGAAAAGTCTCATATTCATCACGTCGATGGGATATTAAGGAAATTGGAGAAGGCTGGAATGCGAGTTTCAGCAGAAAAGACTAAACTCTTTAAGAAGGAGGTTGAATTTCTTGGTTTTGTTGTGTCGCAAAAAGGAATAAAAACATGTCCAGGTAAGGTTAAGGACATAATTGACTATAAGATGCCGGAGACACTTCGAGCGTTGCGCTCTTTCCTGGGTCTCTCAGGATATTATAGGAGGTTTATACGGGATTATGCGTCTGTCGTCAAACCATTAACAAAGTATCTTCGGGGGGAGAATGGCCATGTGTCATCCCACAAGTCTAAACATACCAAAATAGTCCTCGATGACGAGGCCATTCAAGCGTTCAAAAGGGTAAAAAGCATTTTGGCATCGGAAGATGTTTTGCTGTTTTATCCGGATTATAGCAAAACATTCGAACTGAGCTTCCTCCAGCGCTCTGGGCGCGGTACTATCCCAGAACTGGCGGCCAATCACAATGATTTCAAGAACTCTGTCAAAAACAGAGGAAAATTATGCGACCAATGAGCGCGAGCTTTTGGCTATAGTGTGGGCCCTTAAAAACCTTCGACATTACTTATACGGTGTTAAAGACATCGTAATATTCACTGATCATCAGCCTTTAACGTTCGCCATTTCGAACAAAAATCCTAATACCAAAATGAAACGATGGCGAGCGTTCATAGAAGAATTTTCGCCAAAATTTTGTTATAAGCCCGGCAGAGATAACGTCGTAGCAGACGCTCTGTCTCGTCAGTTTGTGAATAACATGAGTGATACAGATGCTACAGCACATAGCGAGTCATCACTCTCCAACACAATTACGACTATCCAGTACCCGGTAAACCAATTCAAGAGATAATTCATTTTAACAAAGGGGGATCATTACCACCAAAGTACAAAAATTATTTTTCAGAAAAAAATTCGTTATACCATAAATTACGACACAGTAACAAATTTGTTGCAAAATCTCAAGAAACTTATAAATCCAAGCGTGACAAATGCTTTCTGTTGCGATCTTCCGACACTATCGGAGATTCAGGGACCTCTCATCGAAGCATTCCCGGGGGCTAAGTTTATTCATACGGAAAAATTTGTAATCGATCTGACTAATCCAAATGACCAACAGGAGGCAATAGCAGCGGAGCATGCTCGTGCCCATCGATCCCTGTCGGAAAATTTCAGGCAAATCCTATCAGAATACTACTTTCCTGACATGAGGAAAATGCTCAGGTCGGCAATATCAAATTGTAAAATCTGTCTGGAAAACAAATACCAAAGAAAACCCCCAAATCCCGAAATTGGGAGAACCCCAGTCCCAGAGCGTCCGGGAGAAATTATCCATTTAGATATTTTAATTACTGGAAAGCAGCTATTCCTAACAGCTGTTGATAGGTTTTCAAAGTTTGCAGTAAGTAGTAAAACCCATTATTTCAAGATGCACCATTGACATAAAAGAAGCTTTATTGGAGGTATTGGGTATGTTCCAAAACACAAGAACAATCGTCACAGATAACGAAAGAGCGTTTACTTCAAATTTAATTACCTTACATAGCGAGAGCAACGGAGAGGTTGAAAGATTTCATTCAACCCTTTTGGAAATAGCCAGATGCGTGAAAGCGCAGCAGCAAATAAGCGAGGTTAAGGATTTGATTTTGCTTGCTACATACAAATACAATAGAACAATTCACTCAGTTACAAATTCGAAGCCAATCGAAATTTTACAAAACTGCCCAGTGGGAAAATTTGGGGAAATTAAAGAAAAATTAATAAGGGCACAAAACTTGATGTTAAACAAGTTAAATGAGAAAAGGACAACTAAAACATATCAGCCTGGCGAAAGAGTGTTTCTTCGTAGAAATAAGCGATTAGGGGATAAGTTTGAGAAGGTGTTGGTGGAGAAAATAGTGGAAAGGGATTTAGGGACAACAGTACAGATACATAGAAGGAAGAAAAATTCATAAAAGTAATTTACGATAAAATCAATCAGATTGCTGGTTGCCCTTATCTCCGACGCTAGGGCGAGTTTGATTGACTACACCTCTTCACAAGTTGTTACCATTCCTCGGGGAAATGTAGCTATTTATAATGAATTCATTTACCTCATACATACAACCAACTTGACAGAGTACCGCCAGATAGCTTATGAAAGCAAATGGTTCGTATCAAAATCAAAAAGTCAGATGGTAAATGAGAATATTTTAAAACAACAAGGGGAAGAAATATTACACATCATCCGCACCTTGGAAATACCGAGAAGAATTGCAAGATCAATAGATTTCCTGGGCTCCGCTCTGAAATTCAAGCAGGTACCCCAGACCATGAGGACTTTGAACTGCTCTCGACAAAGGAAAGCATGTTAATAGAAAACAACAACAGATTAAAATTAACTTTGATTTACAAAATAGAATTAACGAAATAACGAACCAAATCAACACAATTCGGGGAAATCGGACGGATTGGTTGTTGAAAGACGAGGAAACACTGCTTTGCGAAAATTTGGTAAGAAGAAATAACCACATAATTAGCCAATTAAACAGACTAGCACTCTCCATTGTGTAAGCAAAAAGTAGTATTATAAATCCACTTGTTTTGGATGACGACGAGATGGATCACGCGTTCAATTTCGAACAATTACCCTTTAGTTTAAGCAATTTACTTTTAGTATCTAAGGTAAAAATTTTACAAAATTCAGATGTTATTTACTATGTTCTTAAGATTCCTAAGATTACAAATATTTGCGAATTTCTCAAAATTTATCCTGTAGTCCATAATAATAGTGTTATCAAGCTAGAGACCACGGTTGCGGCAAAATGTAGCGATAAATTTCAACCACTCGAAAACTGCAATGACACTCTGGTGGCTAAAGTATGCAAACCGGCTCTCTCAAATTGTTTAAGTCAAGTGCTAAATAATAACACGGCGACCTGCCCATCAGAATCAGCATATCACATACCACTAGTTCAAAAAATAGAGGAAGGCATCATTATTCTTAATAACGTGCCACCAACAACAATATTTGATCAACGGAAATTGGAGATTAAAGGAACGTATCTGCTTCTCTTCCGAGATTCCATAACTATAAATGATACAACCTACGTGGTAAAGAAGGAACCGATTTATATCCAACCACATCCTCCAAAGACGGTAGCGATTAACTACTTGGAACATCATACAAGTTTATCCCTGAAATATTTGCATCAAATTTATATCGATAATATTTCCCGCATTCACGAACTGAAAGAAGGCCTCTCGCTTCATCGTACCTTGTTGTGGACAACTTTTTCTTTTCCCCCATTACTAATAATCTCAATAGTAATTTTTGTCATCTACCGCAGAAAAAAATCGACCATTAATAAAGCAAAAAACCAGAGGGCAGTGGAGGAAATTTTGGCACAAGTCGAGGGCGACTCGTCTTAAGAGGGGGAGAAGTTAGCGCATTGCACAGCTGCAGAGCCAGCGTTTGGCAAATTCCGTAGAATCATTCCCACATTCTTGGTTGTTTGTAATTAGATCACAAAGCTGCCAAGCTGATCGACAATTCATCAGAATGACTCCCACGCCTGTCTTGCCAGACGGACACCCGATAACGTACGTGACTTTGAGCAGCTTGCGACGATGCAGCCGGCAATGCATTCACACCAACACACACATCCACCAATCAGCAAGCAGCTACAAACCGCAAGTAGGGAACTAGGGCACTAGCGTAGATCATAAGAAAATAATGTTTAGTTCGTAATTGACATTGAGAAAATAAAGTTACATTCTATTAAGTTGTATATCGCAGCCCCATATGCCTTTTCGGATGCATCTGCAAATGCATGAATTTGAACTTTCGTTGGAATGTATCCTTCGAACACGTGCCTTGAAACTTGCATGTTGTTTAACTTTTCTAAGTCGCTCCGGAATGATGCCCATTTTGCACTCAAGTCGGCTGGTAATGCTTTGTCCCATTCTAATTTAAGTTGCCAGAGATCTTGAATAAAGATTTTGGCAGTGACTACTATTGGTGCCAGTATTCCCAAAGGATCGAAGAGTCGGGCTATATCTGCACTGACTGACCGTTTAGTGATTACACTGCAACTTCCCAGGTGCACCTTGACGCAAAATCGATCGATCTTGGGCATCCATGTTAAGCCCAGGGTTTTAATGGTTTGGTTGACATCATTGTCGAAGTCGACATCGACTTCCTGGTCCTCCATGCCAACATTTTGCAGTAATTGTGCATTATTGGAATACCACTTTTGTAGGTTGAGACCATGTTGCTTTAAAATGTGTATTAACTGCTGTTGAATCTCAATAGTTGTGGTTAAGCTGTCTGACCCGCCAATTCCGTCATCTACGTAAAAATTGTCATGTAGAAACTGAGCACCGAGAGGATACTGTAACATATTTTCCTGTGCAATTTTTTGTAGGCATTTCGTCGCCAAATATGGAGCTGATCTAGTCCCATATGTGATTGTATTTAATTGATAATGCTTTATTGGCATACTTGGATTATTTCTCCAGATGATGAGTTGGAATTTTCTATCTTCCGGATGAATGAGCATCTGGCGATACATTTTTCCACATCTGTGCTGAACACAAATTTAGGTAGGCGGAAACGAAGCAAAATAGTGAACAGTTCGGCTTGGACGGTAGGGCCGGTATACATGAGGCCGTTCAGGGACATTCCGGAAGTTGATTTTGCTGATGCGTCGAATACTACACGCAATTTCGTGGTACGACTTTCAGGCCTCATGATGCAATGATGAGGAATGAAGTACCTTGGCTTCCCGATGGAGTCAATTTTCACCTGCGACATGTGTCCCAACCTCTCATATTCCTCCATAAATCTGATATATTGATTTTTTGTCTCAGGAGATTTTGATAATCGGCGTTCCAAGGCAAGGAATCGATTTTATGCGATTCCATACGATTCTCCTAAGGCCTCTATGTTGTCGTGAAATGGCCATTTGACCGTAAACCTTCCACTTTCAGTGATTGTTGTATTTTGAGCGAAATGAGTTTCGCACTGTTTTTCAGCAGTGGACAATTGTTTTCCTCGTGATGCAACTTTCTCAAGTTCCCAAAGCCTAGAAAATGCAGCTTCTAAATTGATGTCATCTTCGGTGCATACTCCACAGGTTGCGTTTGTGATGTAGTTGCCACCAACTTTTCCTGAAACGATCCATCCTAAAACCGTATTTTGCAGAATGGGTAAGTCTTCGGATAATTTAATTTGTCCCACTGCCATCAACTGGTTATAAAATTCTGCTCCCAACAATATGTCAATTTTGTCGGGACGATTAAATACTGGATCAGCTAGCGTGATATTCGCTGGAATTTTCCATTCTTCGATATTGATGTCCTGTGAGGGTTGTGGGGATATGATATGAGGTAACACTGCTGCCTCTAGCCGTGTGGTGAAAGTGTTGATTCGGGAATATAACGCAATATTGACTCTGTGTTGTACCTTAGTGTTACTCGAGCCTATGCCGTTGATAGAAATGGAGGATGGCTTAGTTGAGATACCTAGTCGCTTTACCAGTCTCTCAGTAACAAAATTCACTTGAGATCCTGAATCTAAGATTGCACGGCACTGCACTTCTGTTCCATTTACCTTGACTTTTACCATTGCAGTGCTGAGTAGTACATATGTGGTTGCTCGGGAGAGTTTGGAGGTTGCTAGTGACGTGGCTTCCTGGTTTGAAATTGTTGCTTTGATTGTGAATGGTTTGGCATTTTTCAAATCAGTTGATTCCGCTGGAGTGGTTGACATTGTTCTGTCTTTGCTAGCATCCTCGAAATGCAACAAGGTGTTGTGCTTTTTGTTACATTTTAAACAATTTCTAAGTGCGCAGGTTTTTGCAGAATGTCCGGGTTTGAGACAGTTGTGACAAAACTTCTGTTTCTGTATAAATTGAAAGCGCGCTGATGGAGATTGTTGGAGAAATTCTCTGCACGAAAATAATTGGTGCTTTCCCTTTTTGCACAGGCTGCAAGCGTTGTTGTTATTATTCTTTGCCGTAACCGAAGTGCAGACCTTTGCATGAGGGATAGACATTTTGCTACCCATAGCTTCCATGGATTGGAAATGTTTTCCGAGAAATTGCAGGAACTCTTGAATTGTTTGCACTTCACGGGGTTTCAACAAGGATTGCTCGTAGCGTAAACGTGTTGGCTGGTCCAATTTCTTCAATAGCAGGTGAAGAAGCAGTGGATCCCATGTTGAAGTATCTATTTTTAGATTTTTTAACGCTAACAGACACTCTTTCGTAGTGTCATGCAGCTTCTTAATGCTGTCCATTGATGAACCTCCTATGGAACTGAGGAGCTCGTTTATAAGCTTACTAACGAGTAGGCGTTTGTTGTTGTACCGCTCCAGAAGTACGGACCAGGCGGCTTCGAAATTATCCTCTGTTGAGGCAAAATGTTTAATGAGATTTCCAGCCTCCCCGACCACGTGAGTCTTCAGGTAGTACATCTTCTGAACCTTTGAAAGTGGTTGACTGATGACAAGCTGTGTGAATAAGTCGTAAAACTCCTGCCACTTAAGATAACTGCCATCAAATTTTGGGATTGTGATCTTCGGCAATGTGACCGATTGATTTTTGAATGGCATTGTTTGCGGGTTACTTTTCCCCGCTTTGAAACTCCCTCGTACCCTTTCCTCCAGGGTCAAAAATTGGCTTTCATTGTAACCCTCATGAGATGGATCGTCGAACATCTCATAAATTTGAAAATGGATGTCCTGGATATTTGCCCATAGCTTTTCAATCACCGTTTGGCATCTTGGTGAAACTGTGTCATCCAATGCGCGTTGTAATGACGCCATCATTACCCCTTGCCTGCGTACTAATTTGATGAAGCTGTTTGCTTCTGATTGCAGTACAACATGCTGCTGGGGCTGAGTTTGGGCCATCTGAGGTTGGGTTTGTGCCACCTGAGGTTTGGGTTGAGCTTGTTTTGGAGCGAACTGAGCAGCCGCAGTCTCCAAAATGTCTCTATACTCCAAGACCAATTGCATAATCGAGTTGTAGTAGTCATTGCTGAAGTAATCGTGCTCCAAGGGCGGATTTTCTAGACAGCGAATTTCATTGTCTGTGGATTCGAAGTTTGCCCATTCCTTTTCCTACAAATTGGCGGGACCTACGCTTTTTCGCCGACTCCGAACGGCATCTACAAAGCAGATGAATTTTTGCCGAGAAGCCTTTCATGGCAGAAGCAAACTCTCCACAAATTGGAAGAGAAGCTCGGCGCAAAAATCTCCTAGGAGGTTGATCATCTAACTTGTATATCGCGCCATATATATATGTATATATATCATAATACCAAAAAATATTAAGTTGTTTTAATTACAACCAACTCAGTTGAGTTCTAAACCCTAATAGGGCCCTTAATTCCTGTTTATTAATAACTTTGCTATAATTTATTTTTACGTTTACTTTTCTTGTTGGGATAGAATTAAAATGAAATTTAGACAACTCACAAAATCGGGAATACTAAAGCATTTAAAAAAAACTGTAAAGATGGAGAATTACCTCGGCAACAAACTGTAGAACATTTTTTGACAGATCTTCCATGACCGAAATAATTAGAAATAACAAACAAGTAAGGAAGTCTAAGTTCGGGTGAACCGAACATTAAATACCCAGCGTTAGTTTTTAGAAAAAGGGGGCGTGGTTTTCATCCGATTTCGCCCATTTTAAAAACCAATCTATGCCGAGCCTAAACAATAGCGAATTTGGTGGGCGCGGCCACGCTCCTTGCTTATAAAGCTTTAACCGCTTACATGAGCCAAAAGTACTGAATCGATCTTTTCAAGGGTTATACCATGTCCTATATATAACTTTGTAAAAGAAGGCGTGCCATGCCCATAACTTTTAACGTATTTTGTGAAATTTTCCGATGTACGGATATATGTGTCCATTAATCAATATTTACATAATTTTAAAAAAGTGGGTGGTGGCACGCCCACGGATTTTATTATGTTGTTTGTCCCTATTGAAGATCAGTTTTCATTGCAGATCTTTATGATACTTTCACAGTGGCTTGTTAATAGTGAAATGTTGATATTTTGTTTATTCACTTGTGGGCGGTGCCACGCCCATTTTCCAAAATATTACCAAAAAACCTTTAAACATCACTAATAACATCATCAGGTGAATGAGTGTACTAAATTTTAGCATTATATCTGTATCAGTTAAACAGATATTGCATATTCCGGTTTCCTAACTCTCGTTTAGAGAACTTTAGTCCAAAAAGGTGCGTGGTCGTTCACCGATTTTTCTTATTTTCTGTGGTAGTACTCTACATAAATATAACATGCCTGGAACCTAGTTTCGTAAACCTATCTCACACCGTTCTGAAGTTATTAGCAGTCGAATTTGAAAATTGCTTGACTCATAAGTGGGCGGTGCCACGCCCACTTTCCAAAATTTTGCAAAAATAATGTAAAGAATATGAAAATTGATGTATGTACAAAATTATATTATTATAGAGGTATCAGTTAATTAGATATGGACTTTTCAATATTTCCACCTCCTTTCAATATAACATTTATAAAAAAGTAGGCGTGGTCGCCAAGCGATTTCGTTTATTTTCTATATCTGAATTTAACACAACAATAGTATGCCCTCTACAAAATTTCGTTATACTAGCATAAACTGTTCTCAAGTTATTAGGAGTCAAAATTTTAAAATTTCTTCAAATATATGGGGGCGGTGCCACGCCCCTTTTCAAAAAATTTGGTAAAATCCGCCTTAGAACATATAAATCAATACATATTGCAAATTTTATCATTGTAGCTGCTTCTGATATTGAATTAACCCGTTTTATACGTTTTTCGAAATTTTCGATATCGAAAAAGGGGGCGTGGTTATCATCCGATTTCGCCCATTTTCAATAGCAACCTACCTTGGCCAGAAAGTAACCTGTATGCAAAATTTCATGCAAATATCTCAATTTTTACTCAAGTTATCGTGTACACGGACGGACAGACGGACAGACGGACGGACATGCCTTAATCAATTCCTCTTTTCAACCTAAGAACTTTCATATATGGAACTCTATATCTAACTCGATTATTTTGTGCCGTTACATAGTACCGTTATGTGGACAAAATTAATATAACCTTGTACTAGTACTAGTACGCTGGGTATAAAAATACATTTTCTGCTTAGAAAATATACTTTTCCAATATTTTATTGTAGTAGACTACTACTTTTTTATAATAATGGAATAAATTGGTCACATTTGTTCGAGCATGTCTATGAAGGCACTAATTGTACCCTTTTTCTAACAAAAAGGGTATAAATGTATACTAATTGCAGGACACCTAACTTTGATTCTCGGTGAAGACAAAAATGGAAATTGTTTTTTTTTTAATTCTTTTAAAGCAAGGAAAATTATTTAAAATGACGCCAGCAACTACTTATACTTTCCAGCGTCTATTTACAACTTTGCTCTAAATGAGACAATTGGTAATATTTTTCTGGCCAATCTTAAATAAATTAAAAAAAAAAAATATTATGATAAAAGGTTTTCATATGTGACCATATGTTTCAAGGCAAATATAATTTATAAAAAAAAAAACCTTAACCTGCCTCAAACCCGTGCTTTTGAACCTGTAAACGCACGCATCAGAGCCGGCACCTTTACCACTGCTGTATAATGTATATCATTTCTGTTGTGAATCAGAGACTTTATCTACTGGGTTGTAGATGTCGCGAAGGGTAGTGGGGAAATTCTTTACGCCATGCGTGCACGGGTCCATCTAGCGTACATCGAAACAGTTAGATACTGTAGTTTTGGCTTTTGGTAAAAGCTGTTATATACATATGTTGTGCTGTTGGAGATTACAAAATAGATGGAGAGTTCTGGAAAGTTTGTAGGCTTCTTTTTTGTTTAATAACAAATAAACAAAGCATAATTTTCAAAATTTTTTTTCGCGAGACAGTAGAAATAGTTCATACCAAGATGGCAATATAATTTTTATAGGGATCTATCTATAAATACTATATGAAGTTGGGTTGCGAAAATTACTATGGGGAGAGTGTTAGCCTATTAATATATTATAGATTTACATAATTTTAAAAAAGTGGGTGGTGGCACGCCCACGGATTTTATTATGTTGTTTGTCCCTATTGAAGATCAGTTTTCATTGCAGATCTTTATGATACTTTCACAGTGGCTTGTTAATAGTGAAATGTTGATATTTTGTTTATTCACTTGTGGGCGGTGCCACGCCCATTTTCCAAAATATTACCAAAAAACCTTTAAACATCACTAATAACATCATCAGGTGAATGAGTGTACTAAATTTTAGCATTATATCTGTATCAGTTAAACAGATATTGCATATTCCGGTTTCCTAACTCTCGTTTAGAGAACTTTAGTCCAAAAAGGGGCGTGGTCGTTCACCGATTTTTCTTATTTTCTGTGGTAGTACTCTACATAAACATAACATGCCTGGAACCTAGTTTCGTAAACCTATCTCACACCGTTCTGAAGTCATTAGCAGTCGAATTTGAAAATTGCTTGACTCATAAGTGGGCGGTGCCACGCCCACTTTCCAAAATTTTGCAAAAATAATGTAAAGAATATGAAAATTGATGTATGTACAAAATTATATTATTATAGCGGTATCAGTTAATTAGATATGGACTTTTCAATATTTCCACCTCCTTTCAGTATAACTTTTATAAAAAACTAGGCGTGGCCGCCAAGCGATTTCGTTTATTTTCTATATCTGAATTTAACACAACAATAGTATGCCCTCTACAAAATTTCGTTATACTAGCATAAACTGTTCTCAAGTTATTAGGAGTCAAAATTTTAAAATTTCTTCAAATATATGGGGGCGGTGCCACGCCCCTTTTCAAAAAATTTGGTAAAATCCGCCTTAGAACATATAAATCAATACATATTGCAAATTTTATCATTGTAGCTGCTTCTGATATTGAATTAACCCGTTTTATACGTTTTTCGAAATTTTCGATATCGAAAAAGGGGGCGTGGTTATCATCCGATTTCGCCCATTTTCAATAGCAACCTACCTTGGCCAGAAAGTAACCTGTATGCAAAATTTCATGCAAATATCTCAATTTTTACTCAAGTTATCGTGTACACGGACGGACAGACGGACGGACATGCCTTAATCAATTCCTCTTTTCAACCTAAGAACTTTCATATATGGAACTCTATATCTAACTCGATTATTTTGTGCCGTTACATAGTACCGTTATGTGGACAAAATTAATATACCCTTGTACTAGTACTAGTACGCTGGGTATAAAAATGCATGCAGAAAATTATAATAATAATAATAGCTAGTATATCCCGTGGTCGAAATTCGACCACCTTAAATTAGTTTAACTTGTTAAATCCTCTGTTCGCATTTTTCTCCAGTACCTAATGCCTAGAGGCATAAATATTGGAAACATTTTTATTGCTGAAAATAATTATTTATAGTTGAGTTATTGAGAGTCGCTTTCATAAAAGCTGGTTTACTCTAAAGACGGGTAATTTGACAACTAACCAAAAAAAATCCGTCCATTAAAGACCAGAAATCATTAATAGGAGATGGCAAAAACGGTACTTAGTAATGTTTGAAAGTCCACCATCAGACCCACCACTCCTTTCATATTCCGTCAATATTTCAGTAAACAAAATTAAATTTCGTGGACATATACCAACAACATAGTTAGACTCATAATATATATAATAGTCACATAGAATGATGCCATATCGAACAAAATTGGAAGCAAATAAAATTTTCAGTGCGTTTTCCACAAAACAATTTACATTTCATTGTAAACACTTCAGTTTTTCGGGATTTTAGGATGCATATAAATTACCGACCGTATATAGTGCAATTTAACAAATAAGTACCAATTTCATAACATTTAAAAAAAAAAATTAAGTTTTAGAGTTCTATAAAAACACAACTTTTGGCCTATTTTCCAGAAACATTTTAATTTTGAACTATTTTTTGCAATAGAACATGCAAGATATGTTAAAAACAAATGTTTTAGGACTCCGAACGGCATCTACAAAGCAGATGAATTTTTGTCGAGAAGCCTTTCATGGCAGAAATACACTCGGAGAGTTTGCCAAACCACTGCCGAGGGGCGACCCCGCTTTGAAAAAAGTTTTCAAACCACTTTTTGATGTAACCTGTATTAGGGCTCGAACCCGGACCTTCGGTGTGGTAGGCCGGCAACACTACCTCCACACAACGGTGGCCTCATTATGAACTGCAACTAATTTCAGTTGAAGTAGAACTGATGTTGCCAACTTAAAAAGTGTAAAATTGACAGATAATTCACAGGCGGAAAGCGTGAAATTTCGGAAGTGTGAATTATTTTTTAAACAAACAGTAAAATGGACGTTAGTGTGGATTTATTTTATAAAGACGAAAATTTCAGTGCCACAACAAAGCTTGTCCACTAGCTGCAACTTGGATAGTTACTTCAATTGTGTCAGCTATATTTTCCTCCAGAGGATTTAGTGACTGCTCTTACTACAAGCTGGTTTGCTCGGCTAGTAACAAGCTTTTTGTTCAGGTTTACCTTGTAATGTCTTCAAGATAAATTTCTAAATTATCATTTCACATTCTTTGTATTGGTCTACTGTCATGGTTACTAATGACTCGGTTCAGTTCTTGTCGGCGATAATAAGCTATTGGGCTGTACTGTAAAGTCTCCAGACTATCCCTTCGCATTATTTCTAGTCAATCCAAATTATGGCTTTCCTCATCCAGCATCGTTATTCTTCTCCATTGATTTTTAACTTATCTTTCATTTAAGATGAGGATTCAAAAGCGGGTAATGTATTATTCCTCATGCAATCAATCCCTCATTTAATAAATTAGTTAATGCCTTATTGAATTGCTTTTATTTGTTCTTATATAATGGCACATATAATTCATATAACAATCTTTTATATAATTGCTTATTAAGGACACATTAACGGGTCGATTCTTATCCATTGATTTTTAACTTATCTTTCATTTAAGATGAGGATTCAAAAGCTGGTAATGTATTATTCCTCATGCAATCAATCCCTCATTTAATAAATTAGTTAATGCCTTATTGAATTGCTTTTATTTTTTCTTATATAATGGCACATATAATTCATATAAGAATCTTTTATATAATTGCTTATTAAGGACACATTAACGGGTCGATTCTAGAGTGGTAACAATATTCATTTTACCGGCAAACAAATAACTTGGAAATTTTTACACCCTTTTGGTATTCTGCATGCTTAAGTTGCAGTTCAATTTCGTAATCACCGAAAGAGATGGTAACGTCTCGTAACCACGAAAAATTGTACGTGTTTTGTAAATATTATATAAGTACTTTTTTACGCGAAGTTTCATGCGCGTTTGCATTTTATTCTCTTTTGCGCATTTCTTTGTTTTTGACATCGTTACCATGCGCGCTCGAATCGCGGGTACATAAACCGCGTTGCCAACGGTTACGATTTTCGGTGAGATAATCTTCTGGGTACAAAATTTCCGGTTACGCTCAGAATCGACACGTAAATGTCACAGGCTACACCTTAAACATCGCTGATACGTAGCTGTTCGAATGAGAGGAATATAGCATGAATAAACAGGAAAAGCTTATAAGAGAAAGACAGACAAAACATCACACGCACATGAACTTATACCTAACATTCCTCCTTTTGCCCTGTACAATAAAATGGAAAGTTGTTACATTGTGAGGGATAATTTCCTTTAGTGCTATGGCTCAAGTATGCGTTCATTTAAGGCATAGTGTTATAGCTGGGAACCTTTACTTATGTAATTTAAAAAAAACGTTTAGAGCACTTATACAAAATAAAGAAAAATTACTTGGCATTATGATGGAATTGTACGCGTTTTAAAAGTTTATCCTGTACCTGACCTACGTTGATTACTTGACTTCGTATATGCGAAAACTATTCGGAATTTTCATTCGAAGCGCACGCCACAACAAGAAATATCCGGATCACAATTTGTTGTTGCAATTGTGGCAAATATTGTTTGCCTCAAGTATATAACCCTGCAAAAATTTAGTGATGGACATCGAAATACTCCAACAAACTTTTTTCAATGCAACTTCATCTTTCACAACTTGTAATAAGTTATAACAATAAAGGAATATATATAAATAAGATAAGTTATAAATACAAAAATGATATAATATAAAAATTAATAACAATATAATAAGACAGTAATAATTGAGTACATGTAAAAATAATACCAAATTTGTAAAAAGTGCTTTTATTTCAATTTAAATTGTATAGATCAAGTGTGATACATGCTGACATCAAGTCTGATGTGTCAAATTTGACACATCAACTCTGATGAAGGAAAACCGTTGGAGAGAAGAGTACCGCTATACTACATTTTAAACCTCTTTTCCTGAGACAGTGTAAAACAAATTTTGAATTGAATGAGCCTTTCCGATGTTTATGTCATAACTATAACTCTCATTCCAGCACATTTGACTCGCTTTTCAGCATTAAAATATCAATACAGCTTTTGTGAATTTCTACCCACACAATTATTTCATGATAACTTAATAAGAGTTTTGAGTAAAGGAATATGTCATTCTGAGCCAAGCCATGGTTGGGTTATCACAACCAGACAATGAGTAAACCGACCCTCACCTTTTAAATATGAAAATTGCTATGACTCTGGTGAGGAGTAATTATTTTTACTAGTATATCCCGTGGTCGAAATTCGACCACCTTAAATTCGTTGAACTTATTAAATCTTCTGTTAGCATTTTTCTCCAGTACCTAATGCCTAGAGTCAGAAATATTGGATACATTTTTATTGCTGAAATAAATTACAAGTACATATATGTATATAGTTGAGTTATTGAGGGTCCCTTTAATAACAGCTGGTTTACTCTGAAGACGGGTAATTTGACCAGTAATCATTAATAGGAGATGGCAAAAACGGTACTTAGCGATGTTTGAAAGTCCACCATCAGACCCACCACTCCTTTCATATTCCGTCAATATTTCACTAAACAAAATTAAATTTCATGGACATATACCAACAACATAGTTAAACTTATAATATATGTAATAGTTACTGATTGAGCAACAGAAGCTGTAATTATTTCTTTCGTTTATTTCATTTGCGTTGCATGCGATTGTAATTCGCAATCTCAAAGGCGCATATGCTCATGAGTTACATATGTCTGTTTAGACATGGTTGCCACATTGTAATTTTTTCGTTGTTAGTATACAGGCAGTATTTTTTGTAATCCATTTACTGGGAGCATATTACAAATTCAGTTTAGCAAATCCGACTCAACGACGCTCTTACCTACTTTGACTCCTCTTTCTTTTTACTTCAAATTTTGAATTATAAGGTGGTCATGGGTGATTTGGAATCCCATTTTATTATTGGAGTTTTATGAACAGTAAAATATAAACACACAGCTTTTTCAGGATTTTAGGATGCATATAAATACCCGGCCGAAAATAGTGACCATGAATACCTTCGAATTTCATTTTTATTATAGAATTTTGCAAAAAATAGAAGTTTGATTGCGTTTTTAAAAAAGAATTAAAAGTTTGAATTACATGAATAGCAGAAACTATTAATAATATAGTTCTACTAAAAAATAAAACTCTATTTAAAAATTGTATTCAATATTCCATTATTATACATATATCCAATAACGCCCTTATTAAAACAAATTCTAAAACAGTCCATTTTTAATAAATTTTTGAAATTGGGTAATCTTCCAATCAGCAGTCAATATGTTGAAAACAAATTTAAATTTTTTGCCAAGATTTTGGTGAGAATTTGCGTAAGGGATGGCAACGCTCGGTCAAAATGAAATTGGACAGACGCGCCGACGCAAGTGTATACTTTACTCAATTTGTTAATGTTAGAGCAAATGAAATACGCTCAATGTGAGAATGAAAACATTTTACCGTTAGGATTTTGCTACATATACATATTTTTTCTTAAAAATGAATTGGGCGTCTATTTTGAAGTTCTCAATATGAACCGGCCTATTACCATGTTGGATTTTTTAGGGTTTTTTGCTCAACATTTCAGATATACAGTAGAATCTCGAAAAAGTTAACCAAAAGGTCCCAAGGGTATTTTACTTTTCCGAAATATTTACTTTTCCAAAGGTTTCCCCATTTTTGAAAAACAATAAGGTAATGAATATAGTTTTAGTGATATAATTCGTTACATTTATTTGCATGACTTCCTTTTAGTCATTTAGATTTAATTAGTACTGTTGTACAGAATTAACATACATAAATACATCTAAGTATTAATGCGTTCATGACCAACTACATATATGCCCAACAATATTTACCATAATAATTCGGGGAAGACATAGCAAAAAGGGGAATACCCGCGCTTGTTTTTCTTACTAAACCAAAGGTTGGATTAAAAAAAAAGGAAATGAGCTCGAAAAAGTTAACCAATACCTAACTTTTTGGAGCGCTACGTTGACGCTCAAAATTGGTTAACTTTTATGAGAGTTAACTTTTGCGAGATAAGTACATTTTACTTATATATTGACTTTTTTGTATATCATTTCAACAATTTTTTGTGTTATATATGTACATACATATATACTATGACCTTAACTTATTATATATATAGCTATATATATTTATTAAAGCTGTGCATATAACTTTACCCTTAGTCCTATATCAATTAGAAAAAAGCAAATTCCTTAAAAAAATGCATACAACTATGTAAGTACATATTGTGGTATGGTTACCCTTAGTCCTATATCAATTAAGAAAAAGCAAATTCCTTAAAAAAATGCATAAAACTACATATATATGTAAGTATGTACTGTATGTGTTTGATAAATTTTAGTAATTTTCCTGCAAAAAAAAAAAAGTCAATATGAAAAAGGAAAAAGGACAAAACTTATATGGCCGACGCTAGGCTCGAACCATGGAACGCACACGTCCCACCTGAGACCATTACACATGCGATATTGGTACACATAAATATACAATGTCAAATGCTATACATAAGCGCTAAAGGTTCAGCAAATATTTCCACCGCTAAGAATATACATACACACATAGCCATATGAATTGAAACGAATGAACGTTCATTTTGAGATTCCGTTTACTTCTTAACATTAGCCGGTTTCCAATTTTTCCTTTAGTTGTGGATTTTTTGAAGTCCGTATATCGGTAGAATATTGCAACTTCAAAACATGATGGTTTTCTGGTTTTTTTTTCGTCAACTTCAACTCAGAGATATTGAAAACACATATCTTAACAGGCCCAATTTAGCCTAAACATGTAAGGATTCCTATTATATGTCGACTCTTTTACAAATAAAAATTTTAAGGAAGAAAATAGTTGATGTCTTTAGGAAAATTAACGCGATTTCTAACTACTTCGTAAATATAAAATTGGAGAAGCTACAAACTGTGTAGGACACTACCAAGTTATAAGCGCTCGTAATAAGGGGTGAGTGGAAGAAAGTAAAGAAAAACTCGTTAGTTCGTATAAACAAACAAAAGTACACAAGTTTATTAAAAGCAACGTTTAAAAGCAATAACAAGTCAAAGTAATTGAATTAAAGTTGAATTAATTAATCAAATGAATATATATGGAACGGAAATTTGGAATTTATGAAATATGGCTTACCTTTGGTACCTTGGCTGCTGGCGATCTCTTGAACGTTCGTAAAAGAAGTGATCGCGAGCAAAACAATAATTTAATTTGTATCCCCCGCCGAATAATAGCTCTCGCTCTTATCCGGTGGGGTACGGTTATCGGTTTCGACCGAGGTAAAAGTAAAAGCTCTGCGAATTAGGGTGTGCCTTAATATTTAGGCCGGTGGCCTAAACATATAATAAATATGATTTATTTCTTAAAAAAAAATTAAAAAGAGAAATAATGATAAATTGGAATAATTTTTCAGCTTTTTTTTTCAAAACATTTGATTTTTTCACTCCAAGATAGAGCTCATAAACGAAAAAATATTGAAGTATTGGGTTACAAATATGTTTAAAGGCAAATTCAATTTAGTAAAAAGAAAAAGAAACTTAACCTGCCCTGAACCTGCAAACGCACGCATACCACCTGCGCCACTGCTGTACATATGTACAGTAAAACAGTCAGACACTGTAGTTAACAGCTTTGGCTTTTGGTGAAAACTTTTATGAATTATTACAAATTAATGAAGCATTTTTTGTTAAATATAATATGCCTATGCAAAGCTCCTGGCCCATGAAAAGATACCAAAATATATAATAATTGGAATAACATATGCATGTTTTTATGAGATACACTCTGGCAATTGATTGTATGGAGAAAGTGTTAGCCTATTAATATATAGATATTAGTTTGATTGCTGGTTTGGTTTTAGATTATATTTTGTTGTGTTTTTTGAAAATTATGTTTTTAGTTCTTTCTATAGTTTTTTGTAGTGTTTTTTTTGTTTGTTTTGTTTTTTTTTTTGAAACCAAATATTTTAGTTTTTATTCCATCCAATGGGTAATTGGTTTGGTTTTTCATATAATATCACTTAGTAAAAATTTGAGTAAAATATAATTTTTTTGGGAAATGTACTTGACTATATAGTCGAAATCAAATTGATATCAGAAACTTTTATTCTAACTAGATTTTCAAAAGTTACAAGGTAATGCTACAGAAATATACTTTTACACAGGTATCTGTTGGTTGTGGGTATAACTAAAACAATCTATGTAATTATCTTCCAGGTTTTTCAGTGCGACGTCCTTCCTGCGGAGCGACAAAAGTAGAAAAATACTTTCATAATGCTAATTTTCTTTAAAAAAAAGATTTCAAAGCAGAGCTTGGTGGCAAAAGTGACCACGTTAGGATCCGAGGTTGGTGCTTTTTAGTTGCCCGTTCTCAAATAGCCGAAATCCTACAAACTACAAATTGTTATATTATTACCGATCTAATTTTTTAATAAATAAAATATTTGGGACCTAAACATTGTGCTCGGGCCACAAAGTATTGTTTTTAGTTAGAATAAATAAAATATTTGGGACCTAAACATTGTGCTCGGGCCACAAAGTATTGTTTTTAGTTAGAATCAGGGTTCGGAAATGTTCACTCTCCTTCGCTCTTATTCGTGCAGCTGAACAATACAAAAAATATATTTGCATTCCTGTTCGCCAATACGAACGCATAAAAAAAAATCCCATCATTCGTATACCCGAACACATGCTCGGATGTTCACATATACCAGATGTATGTACATGTTGCTTGCCATCACTGCATATACCATATGTACATGTGCGTGAATAATCGTTTCGTTGTTCATGTTCTAAAGTTTAGAATATAAACCAGGCCCAGGCATTTAGTGGGACAATTGTCCGTATCACAGTATAATACAGTAGGAAAACTGTGGTAAAATCCGCGGCTATATTCACCTTTTTCGTGTACTCGGGGTTTTAGTCAACTATTTTTCAGCAATTTAGGGTGTTGTGTTGCAAATTGAATGAGGTGTATACATTATTTTAAGAAAGGAGAAATTGTTAAAAATACATATAGTATAAGATATTTTTCATTTAAACAAAAGTTAGTTTCGTTAAATTCTGTGTCAAATTTTCACACATATTTACCTGAAATAAACTTTTCAAATTTTTCGAAACAATCAAAATATGGCTAAGGTAGTTCAAAAAACAATTAAACTATAATTTTCTAGATCTCTGATCGTAATGCCATGATTTTTGCAAACATTTCACGTTTTCAAAATCACATTTCCAATGGTGTTAGAACATTTTACCTCGAAATATGGCGATTTCTATGTAATTTTAACTTTTAATAGGTTTATAAATTGAAAATACATATGCTGGTAGTCTAACTACTTGCAGTGCTACCAATACAAGGAAGAGACGGTGATGTTATTAACCATTAAACCATTTTCTAAAGCTTTGTTCTACAAGATGAGTGATATAGAGCCATATTATTGTTTGTTTTTAAAAATTTGAAGGCCGCACAATCAAATAAATTATTTCATATATGCCATAAAATACATGCGCTACATGCACTTATGTGATTACATTTTTAAAGTTTTTGTTTGGTATGGAAATACAACTATGCGCCCTTGAGATCACGTACTATGAGGAATATCAACCCTGAAAAATTCACCAATATGACGTACTATTCACCACAGTTTTATTACTATATAACTATGGTCCGTATAATTGAGAACCAAATTCATACAGATTATTACGATCTTAAAATGTAAAATGGTAAAATTCCGCAAAAATACATATTACTGATGAATTGCTGCTAGCGATGACCTGAAAAGCAGACTTTTAGTGCTTGTTGATTTTCAAAAAGTGGAAAAAATATTGGGTTCGCAGACTATATTGAGTATGATTATAGCTATAAATTGAGTTTTAGCTCTATACTATATATTTGAGTAGACACTTCTAGGTAGCAAACCCCCTTTTGGAAAATAAAACCACATTTTCTATCGGGTCGATATAGGCGCCTCTATTAAAGCAATGGTTTTTTCATCATAAAATCTCTAAGCTGGACTAAATTTCATGTCTGGACTATATTTTTTATTTCAATATATTCAAAACTTAAATCATACAGAAATCGCCATATGTAATATTGGTCTTTACTTCGGAGAATTCCGCTTTTATAGCGTGTTAAATAAAAGTCAAATATTTCGATGAAACTCGCTTTTAAACTTTATTTCAGTACATGGAAAGATGATAAAAATTCAGATTAATAAATGAAGTTATTAAATTAATAACTATTCTTTTTTCTTACACATCGGTTTTCTCCTGCTAACCAAACTACAAAGTCAAACGATTTCTCTTAAAATGGCGAATTAATATTAGTGAAGGAAAAATTATAGTTGCTCAGTGTCCCGTAGGGTAGTATCGATATACGATACATCTCATGGTTGGTGGCAGGGTTGTCAACACCATAATTCAAAGTAAAACGTTCAACACCCTGTGACAAGTGTGCTATTGAAAACATAATATGTGACGAAAAATCATCGCAAACCTATCTGCGATCAATCTAAAAATAGATTACCTATCATTTAAAACAACTTTTATCATTTTTCGTTTGCTTTGCGGGACTTAATTTTACTTGAATCTGTGTACACACGCCACATTGTAATTAACATTTAACACAAGTACTAACATATGTATACTTTGACAACATCTTTGTCATAATTATAAAGCATTATGTTTCTTAACCAACAACCGAAAAATATCTAGATGTACTTTTAACAATTTTTCTTTTTTTATTCACCAAACTAATTTTGCAACACACAACCCTGCAATGCCAAAAAAGCGTTGACTGAAACCCCGTGTACAGCCTGGCGGTGAATATAATCAGCTGATTGGTACAGAGTTTTACTACTGTATATACTGTGCTATCAAGCAACAGCTTATGCGGAAGTATTTCACTAATGCGAAACATTAGTTTAATTGTTAACTATTTTCTTTCAACGGCTCGTACATCAAATGAAAAAACCTTAAAGTTTGCTTTTGCTAAAAGCATTGATCAACATACAGGAAATAATTATATTCATACACATTGTGTAATAATATTTATTTCTTGCGTGATAACAAAAATGATGCGCACCACCTTGCTTCTTTCTTAGCTAGCGACGCACTGAACGCAAACAAACGACAGCATTTCAGTGGTGCGCTCTCACTAACACTACCTCAATTGCAAAATTGCCTAGGCCTGATTTAAACCAAGCATCGGCAGATTTGTAAATGCATGCGTATTAGTGAGAGCGCTTTGATCGCTCAAACCAATTGCTTTTCGAGTCATTCGCTTGTTGACAGAAACATGCAGGCACATATGCGCAATATGGCAAGCAAATATTTTATGATGATTAATCCCTTTGCAATTTTTATTTAATGCTTTATTAAGTTTTTTTTTTTATTTACATTCTACCCCTATAATTTTTACTACTCCCGCCAATTATACGTACGTATATACATATTTTTCATATTCGCTGCGCAAATATGCGACAACCAGGCGCGATGTTGTTTTGCCACTTGTTCAGCGACGACTAAAGTTGCAAACAGCCACCGACGTGTCTAACGGACGGTGGCGGTGGACGTACACGAGCAAATTTGCGATTTTTTATGAACGTTGGGCTTACGTAGAAACATTCAATACAGTGTTACCATTCCTCAGTTTGCATGTATGCTTACCCAAACCTCTACTTTTGTATTTGTAATTTTTCATTTTGAAAAATGCCGAAAGTAATATTAAATAACTACATATAGTATATTTATTTATAAACTTTAACATAAGTAAAAATTTTAAGATATTTCGACAATACTTAAAACTTTTTTTGGGTATTTTTGTAAAATAATTGCAAACGGCCCAAACTCAACATGCAAATAGTTGAATAGGCAACACTGTGTGTCGAAGAGCGATCAGCTGACACGTTTCCTACGTAAAAATCAGAAATTTTTTGGTTTTGACGTAGCGACGTGCGTAAAACGTACGTCACGAACGTCGGTGAAAAATCGCTTACATGCAATTCCCATAAGGTAGATCGTGTCAGCTGACACGTCGTCCGTTTTTCCGTCGGTGGCTGTTTGCAGCTGACACGATCTACCTTATGAGAATTGCGTGTAAGCGATTTTTCACCGACGTTCGTGACGTACGTTTTACGCACGTCGCTACGTAAAAACCAAAAAATTTCTGATTTTTACGTAGGAAACGTGTCAGCTGATCGCTCTTCGCCACACAGTGTTGCCTATTCAACTATTTGCATGTTGAGTTTGGCCCGTTTGCAATTATTTTACAAAAATACCCAAAAATGTTTTAAATATTGTCGAAATATCATAAAAATTTTGACTTATGTTAAAGTTTATAAAGAAATGTACTATATGTAGTGATTTAATATTATTTTCGACATTTTACAAAATGAAAAATTACAAATACAAAAGTAGAGGTTTGGGTAAGCATACATGCAAACTGAGGAATGGTAACACTGTATTGAATGTTTCTACGTAAGCACAACGTTCATAAAAAATCGCAAATTTGCTCGCGTACGTCCACCGCCACCGCCCGTTAGACACGTCGGTGGCTGTTTGCAACTTAAGATGTATGAAGCGCCGATGCTTGTTCTAAACCATTGTAAAGCTCTACAAGTAAGTTATCAATCAGCTGTTCGACTAACAGCTGTGCTCACCCCTCTGGGAGCTCCGAATTCAGAGACGAAATACGCAGGGTCTCATTCATGTGGACTGAAAAAAAAGTACGACTACCTATTGAAAAATGTGTGATAACTATGTAAATATAAGAAATTAGTTGGTGAAAACTATTTATTGTTGCAGGTAATTTTATTTAGAGTAGTTTGTACAAAAGTTTTCTCTGTTTAAAGACCATTTTATGATATCTTCTTAAACTTTGTAAAACTTTCCTGTGGTACTCGCAGAAGCAACCGTGTAGTTGGTGTTGCCATGGGAATTCTCTTGTTCTTCCTTGTTTACACTAAAATACCTCGTGCTAATTTGGTAAATTTCAGCAAATACTTCAACAAAATAGTAACTTCTCTTATTTATTTCGTATCTAAATGAAGTTCCCCACCATTTTAAAGTGTTTTCAAGCAAAACGCACGCTCAAATATCTGTTTGCATATATGCGCAAAAATGTTCAACTAAAGGTGCATTCACATAGTACTCGCAAGTTTCTTAGGCATCGCTTTATTACAACGCACTTTAAATGTTTGCATAATGTCAAAAGCCAGAAAACTCATTCATTGCTATCTTTTTTTAGCAGGTGTTAAGCTCAATCATGTATTTACCCAATTATACCAGTAAAAGCAGTAACTATATAATATTTGTTGAAATTGTCTTCAGTTCGGTATGGAACCAATTTTCCTGTTTTAATTAGTTTTAGCACATTGTGTCACGAGGTACATATATAAATTTTTAGATATTACGTGCAAAATTCATATTAACAGCTGCTTACACTTCGGTATCCTCACTAAAGCGGTAAAGCATTAATGTCTTATGTCGCTTGCCGTATAACAATTCTGATCGTTAGTCGTGCAAACGCTTAGAAGATGGTGAAAAATAGTGGATGATGTGCCTCTGCTTATTTCAAACACGTCAATAGCTTAGTAAATTAGTTATTTTGTTGGTAAATTTGTATAAGACATATTGGACTCGACGAAATCTGTTCAATTGGGGGAAAGTTAGTAGTATAATAATATTTGTTCGAACGGTTAACTCCTACCAAACGATGAACTCCTACCAAACGGTGAACTACCGAACGGTTAACTCCTCCCGAGTTTTTGTCCATATTGAAAAGAAACCTTAGTATTGAACTGCTGAAGGACTGAACGAAGTGAACGATCCACTTCACTTTCAAACAAATTTAGTCTTTAAAATGCCTAGCTCTAGCACAAACGATATTTTAAAAACAACAAATATGTGAATCATAAAAACTGCCGCAAAATTTTGTACGCGACTATTTATTTTAGCTTGAACATTCTACTAGAAACAAAGAAAACCAAAGGTTAATTGCGCAAAAGTGGTCTTGTCGTCGATATGTTTTTCTTCATTAAGTGGATTAGCTTCTCCATAAATTTTTCAGTACTTATTTATTTTATTTATTTATTTGTTTATTTGTATGCTTATAATTCAGTACAAAGATTTAATCTTATATAACAGCACTGAATAGTATTATAGTCATATTAAAAATAAAAAATATTATGCCAAAAAAATAAATATAATAATAAAATAAAACTAAGACAACAACTTAGATTTAATTTACAATATAAAATATAAAAAAACAGATAACAAAAAGTCAAGAGTTTAAGTTTTAAAGTTAAAAATATAACAGTGATTTTTAAAAGTGTTATTTAAAATGTTCATATATTAACTTTTTAAATTGCATTGCGTTGCTGACTAATTGCAAGTAAGGGGGTAATCGATTCCAAATTCGTATAGCGTTTATAAAGAAATGTTGATCTGAAAAAGCAGTGTTATGTTCTATTTGAATAATACGGTTTCCTCTTTCTGACCTGAAGAAGTTTAATTTTTGGTAAAGATAATGCGGCTGTTGTGTGTATATTATTCTATGAAGGTAAATTACAGTTTTACAATTTAAAAGATTCTCGAAGGTAACACCAAAAATAAGTTTGGAGTAATGAGATATTCGGTCAAATCGACGTATGCCAAATATATATCTTGCAATACCATTAAAAGCCACGTTTAATTTGCGCCTACTGGTTACGTCACAGCTAGAAAACAATTCACAACCATATAGTAACGTCGCAACATTTTATTCCATTATAAATGCCATATAGTATTATTTTCTGCAATGTTAAGTTAGAACTTGTCCTTTGACACATTTCGGCTCATATTTCCATACTAAATATGCTTCAAAAGTTAACCTACACAGCAACCCTACTCTGGAATTTCCCTCCATTTTTGAATGAAAATTACATCCCTGCTGCGATAGGGGTTGCTGTACTAGCTTTTTTTTGACATTTTTCTCAGTGTCAACCGCTGATTTGACGTTTTTCTCAGTGTCAAAAGCCTGTGTGTTAGAAAGAGATAGGAACAAAGATAACTTACTTGTAGGATTTTACGTTCTAAACCAAAGGTCGCCAAAGCATACTCAATTGAGCCTTACGCTCTTCACACGTTTTCTTACGCTCTTCATTTTAGTTGCTGTTGAGAGCGAAAAACCAGTTTCCCACAGTGGTGCTAGAACAGAATTTTCATGCCAGTCGTTTCGCAAACAGCAAAGGGGTAACACGTATCGTCGCTTTGACAAATATGAGGGCGTGGAAAGGGAAAATATTTTTTGGGAAAACAAGAATATGCTTTTACAATGGATTGAAAATGAAAATTATAGAAATGAGGAAACTTTTTTCCCAAGAAATATTGTCTCATTCCACACCCTCATATTTATCAAAATCTTTATGAAAAGAGTTATAATGTCTCCTAATATTATATTCCTGGTTCCCCATGGAAACGTAACGTAAGATACATTGCATTTGCCCAAAGGCATCTGGAATCATAAAAAAATACTTACTAGTCATATTTAGTCTCGCATAATTATTATGATATAATTCAGGCATCAACACGATTGCGTTGTTACTTCTTTGCTGTCGGTTAGGCAACACACGCAATAATTTTGTTCTTAGCACCACGAATAAGTTACTCTTCCGTTTACCAATACACTCTCACATTTCATATTGCCGACCTCTGTTCTAAACTGAACAACATTGTTGTTAGGAACATTCGCAGAATGCTGGGGTAGTAAATGTATGTAAAAACTATTTTAGAGGGACTTGTGGGATTTATTCAAGGAAGTATAGGGATACGTTAGAAAATACTTCGAGACTTTTTGGGGAATATTTTTAGGATAATTTTGGCACTTTATCGGAATTTTGGGACTATTTGGAATATTTATGAGACTTTTTCGGGTTTTCTTTCCCACTATTTTGGGCCAATTCCAAATGTGTTCTGCATTATTTTAGGATTTTTTGAGACGATGTTAAGGAACGTAACTTTGCGCAAATATATTGCAACGCATGTTTATTTCAACAGGCAAAGAAGAAAAAATCCATACTTAAAAATTCTACCCATATGTACACATGTAATTACTATGTGAACTTGTGTGCATCAAAGAACTGCAAAAATCATAACTTTCCTGATTTCATCAAACCACAAAATTTTTACTCACATTTAATCATGATACCTCTCGATACCTCATGGTAATCTCGAACGTATCCCTATACGTCCTTGAATAAATCCCAATAAAGTCCTGACAAATAGTTTTTTTGGTTAACATTGCGCTCGGTATACCTAATATGCCACTCAAGATACATGCATATGCATTCAATCGAAGTACTCGTACATATGTATGTACAAACATTTACTACTCCAACATTATGCGACAATGTTGTTCAGTTTAGATTCTACATTGTACATTGTACATACATCTGGTATATGCAGTCACGGTTGCCACAGCATGTTTTTTTTTTGGACCAAAAATGGACCAAATTTCAAAAAAAAGGACCAAGTTTATTTTTGCTTACTAATACACGAACTATTTAATTTTTAAAAAAATAATACATATAACAATAACAAAAAAGAAGTGCTTTAATTTACATTGCACGTTAAAAAATCTGAAATACATTTCATCACATATAGGTGAATTTTTCAGTCTTATACGCATATTTATACATATTAAAAATACTTATTTTGGTAGGTATCTGCCACAATACTTCGATGCGGTATAGGTAAAAAAATTAAAGTTACAAAAAAGTTGCCTATTATATATACTCGAATAATTTTATGACAAAAACATACAGAACAAGTAAGGAAGTCGGGTGAACCGAACATTAAATACCCAGCGTTAGTTTCCAGAAAGAGGGGGCGTGGTTTTCATCCGATTTCGCCCATTTTAAAAACCAATCTATTCCCAGCCTAAACAATAGCGAATTTGGTGGGCGCGGCTACGCCCCTTGCTTATAAAGCATTAACCGCTTACATGAGCCAAAAGTACTCAATCGATCAATTCAAGGGCTATACCATGTCCTGTATATAACTTTGGAAAAGAAGGCGTGCCATGCCCATAACTTTTAACGTATTTTGTGAAATTTTTTATATACGGATATATGTGTCCATTAATCAATATTTTCATAATTTTAAAAAAGTGGGTGGTGGCACGCGCACGGATTTTATTATGTTGTTTGTCCCTATTTGAAGATCAGTTTTCATTGCAGATCTTTATGATACTTTCACAGTGGCTTGTTAATAGTGAAATGTTGATATTTTGTTTATTCGTGGGCGGTGCCACGCCCACTTTCCAAAATATTAACAAAAAACCTTTAAACATCACTAATAACATCATCAGGTGAATGAGTGTACTAAATTTTAGCATTATATCTTTATCAGTTAAACAGGTATTGCATATTCCGGTTTCCTAACTCTCGTTTAGAGAACTTTAGTCCAAAAGTGGGTGTGGTCGTTCACCGATTTTTCTTATTTTCTGTGGTAGTACTCTACATAAACACAACATACCTGGTTCCTAATTTCGTAAATCTATCTCACACCGTTCTGAAGTTATTAGCAGTCAAATTTGAAAATTGCGTGACTCATAAGTGGGCGGTGCCACGCCCACTTTCCAAAATTTTGCGAAAATAATGTAAAGAATGTGAAAATTGATGTATGTACCAAATTATATTATTATAGCTGTATCAGTTAATTAGATTTCAATATTTCCACTTCCTTTCAATATAACTTTTATGAAAAAGTAGGCGTGGTCGCGAAGCGATTTCGTTTATTTTCTAAAGCTGAATTTAACACCACAATAGTATGCCCTCTACAAATTTTCGTCATACTAGCACAAGCTGTTCTGAAGTTATTGAGAGTCAAAATTTGAAAACTTTTTCAAATATATGTGGGCGGTGCCACGCCCCTTTTAAAAAAATTTGATAAAATCGGCCTTAGAACATCGAAATCAATACATACTGCAAATTATATCATTGCATCTGCTTCTAATATTGAATTAACCCGTTTTATACGTTTTTCGAAATTTTCGATATCGAAAAAGGGGCGTGGTTATGATCCGATTTTACCCATTTTCAATACCAATCTATTCTGAACCCAAATAAGTACGCATGCCGAATTTGGTGAAGATATCTCATTATTTGCTCAAGTTATCGTGTTAACGGACAGACGGACGGGCATGGATCAATCAAATTTTTTTTCGATCCTGATAATATTGATATATGGAAGTCTATATCTATCTCGATTCCTTTATACCTGTACAACCAACCGTTATCCCAACAAAGTTATAATACCCTTGTACTAGTACTAGTACGCTGGGTATAAAAATAATAAATTGCATAAAGCTCTTTAATTTCCATACTAAGGGCCTGGGTTTTGAGAGAAAAGTTCTTTGGCCAGCATAATATTATTAATTGAAGCAAATTCTAATTTGTTTCGAAGCTTTGTTTAAATTAAAATTTGAGCTCTGCGTCTGCCGAAATATGTGGTACACTCATTAAGTCGTATACGAAATTGATTAAGTCTGCAAAAATTTTTTCATTAATACCATTCCTATGTAAGCCAACTTTCTCCCAAAAAGCGGAAACATCCATATCTGACCTAAGGTTAAGATTCTGAAGCCTCAAAAGTTTCCATTGTGTAAAAATTTTAGCACATTATTTTTCCACTTACCGACCAAATTTTGTGCAGTGTTATTCAATTTTAGAAGAAGAAAAAGTACCAAAATCGTGACCACCTGTCAAAAATCGACCAAATCTGCAAAAAATGGACCAATGGACCAAATGGATTTTTATGGACCAATTTTGGTCCAATTGGACCAAAGTGGCAACCGTGTATGCAGTGATGGCAAACAACATTTACATCAGTGGTGTCCAAAATGAAAAATCTGAGTGTATGAGTGAAAACGAGAGAAGGGAGCATCCCCGTATGAAATTTAAACCAAAATAACAACGTATTGAATTGGGGTAGAAAATTTGGAATGTGTTAGACTTTCAGTTAAAAAAATCAAGGATGTTACTTGCTAAGCCTTCACATTGTTAAATAAGGGCGGTATTTTAGAGATTTTGTATTTGATAAAATTCTTGTACTACCCATATTAATGATCTGCAAATTAATAAATGTTGTGGGAAAAGTGATAGGCTTTGAAAAGATATTCGGAACAAATGCAGAATAGCTCCAACTCTCTAAAAAAAAAAAAAAATATTGGGATCGATAGGTATTTTGATAACGAACATAACGGTGTATTTCTTTTTTGGTGCAAACAACAACAACAAAAGTTATTCAAGGTCAAAGTTCATAAAACTAACTTTTTTGTATCTAAATTCCTCCTAAAGTACTAATCCCATTGCCAAAATATTGGCGTCGTTGGATAGGTAATTACAATACCTTTTATTTCATATATGTCTTAAATATGTAACTGCAAAGAATTTCCTAAAATAATAAAATTTTCTTAAAAATGTCTCCAATTTTTAAAAAACTTATTTTTTTTTAATTTAGTTGCTATATTAACTATGTGTAAAGATAATTTAGTAACATGGGAAATAATTTAAGCTTTCATTTTAAATACTATATAATATCCTTAGTTCAATCAAAACCGGTGCGAAACCGCGTATGTGCGAAAACTTGTATACACCATTCAAAGTCCTTCTGCATAGGCAGCCTTCGAGTCAAATAATGATTTAGGGGCCCGATCCATGTTTTTTATGTACAGAACACCTTTCCGCGTAGGCGGCCTTCGGCCGCGCTTCAAAAAATAACCCTGGGCTACGCCATTCCAACTCCGGGTGGTTGCCCTGAACGGTGGCAACATGCCACCGTTCCGACTCTATGGGCGGGATCCATGGTATTTTTGTGCAGAACACCTTTCTGAAGTTGCGTGTAAAAAGGGCACTAAGTGAGATGTGCCCCGTTCTGCGTAAAAGGGCTTATTCGAGAGAAGAATCGCGCGTTTTCATGTACAGCCTAATAACATTACAACAACCACATGAAAACTAGCAACTTTGATTGCAAATATCTCTTCAGAGAAATAAAATTTTTAATTTCCGCTTTCGGATTCTTAATCTACTCGTCAATACGCGTCTTTAGATACCCCACTTTCCCCTTTTGGACCACTACTACCACAGGCTTTAAATAAACTTTGACCCTTAATAACTCTTGTTGTTGTTGTTTGCACCAAAAAAAATTTATATATTTATACTCATCTCAATGATATCTACCAATCCTCCCCATTTTTTTTTTTAATTTGGGAGTTGGAGCTATTCTGAATTTATACCAGATATTCAATATTGGATACGATGTTCCTTCTAAAATTTTTCAGAATTCAACATTATTGTAACATAAAAGGCATTTTCCAGCATAAAAAAGTTCTCAAAGGGCATTGCAATGCATACACTAAGCGTCGCGGGCCAGCTTGGTGTTTATTCGTTGCTGGTTCGGTAACGACTGAACGATAGAAAAGTCGCGTTCCAGTTAGCTGACCTGGGTCGGATCACGGTCATAATTTAACAGGAACGATGCGGGTAAGTTGCATGAAAGTGGTTTTTGTAAATAAGTGTGTATACATATGCATGTTTGTGCTACTAAGCAAATAAGGGTTGGCTGTCCAAAAATCTACTACAAAAAAATCTACTACTACGGATCCGAAATTGACCCAGAAAAATATCAAGATCACAGCGTTGTTGTTGCATTTACATGCAAAATTTTATACAGGTCTGGGTTTGTGTTTAATTGGAACACGCCAAAAGTAAGAATACGTGTGATCACGGATGCCGCAAGCATATGCGAAAAAATTACCAAAGTGTTGGAAAAAAGTTATCAAAAAGTTACCAAGCGGTTCTTAGCATAGTTCTATTGTTTTAACAAAAAAAAGTAACAAAAAATTCAATTCGTATGCTTTGCATATTCCTTATCTTATAAATAAAAATGAATGTGTGTCTGTGTGGCTGTGTGTCCTTTATAGGCGTCCAAAGTACTCAACCGATTTTTATGAAAATTGTATAGTATATTCTTGAGATCATGGATTAAAGCATAGGCTATATTAATTTTTGAAAAAGTGGGCGGTGCCACGACCCAGTCTATATAAAATTTAAATTCTTCATAACTCTGAACATATGTACATATTTGGTCTAAATAAATGATTTTTGGATGTGTCTGTCCTTTGGTCAAGATTTCTGTAATTTTTGAAAAGTGGGCGGTGCCACGCACACATTTTTTGTGTTTTGTTTGCACTTCAATAATGGCCAAAGTTTATGGTCGATCTCTTTTAAACTTTGGTTCAGAAGATTGTTGTGTACGATATAGGCTATATTAGTTTTTGGAAAAGCGCTATTAGTTATGTGAATGAACATTCAGACCGATGGCAGTGAATACGTTAATGGTAACTAAACCTTGAAGAAAATATTTTTCTCGGAGGTATGCTCCTCTTCATTTGCTTGTGCATATTCACAATGAACAATGTCTGATTATCAGTTTTTGGTTTATACCAAATCTTTGTCTTAAAAAAAGTTACCAAACGCAAAATAAAGTTGCCAAGTTACCACCGGCGGAAAAAGTTACCGCGTTTGGTAATTAATTACCAAGTTCGGCAACCGTGCGTGTGATCAACTCATCTAAGGGATGGACACCACTGATTTACATACATCTGGTATATATGAACATTCGAGCATGTGTTCGGGTATACGAACGATGGAGATTTTTTTATGCGTTCGTATTGGCGAACAAGAATGTAAATTTGCTTGTTTAATGTTCAGGTTCGTATGAACCTATAAGTACGTACTTGAATAATTATAAACAAATAATTCCGAGCCCTGGTTAGAGTTCCTTAAAAACAAAATATATGTAGGGCTCAGAACCAAAGGTGGAACTCAATTTCAAAAAAAAATGTCCCTAAAATCCTTTTGGTTCTGAGCCCTTCATATCAGTTATGATTGTTATTCTAAATTGTTTAATTTGCCTGAATAATGGCCGCGTCACAATCAACTTTCGCATGTACATGCATTTAACGCAAACTTATGCGTCACAGGAACAGCGGCACAATCATCACGCAACGTTTTGCATTTGTAAACAGCTGATTTTTATTTGCGCCAATTTGTTATATTAAGCGCGCACCAAAAGCCAAATGTCAAATGCTTCTTCTTATGCTTTTCATGCATCAAAAGTTGAAAGTTGGCAACTTTTGTATGACAGATGTCGCTAATGATGCGCGATGTGTCGTTCTCCACTCAAATGAACATTTTCAACTCATCTGTCAATGCATGATGCTGCGGCAAAAATTGATTGTGACGGGGCTATAAAGCAATGTTGCCTATTGTGTAACGTGAAAGCAGAAATCTGTTTCTTGTACTCTTGAAATGAAATTGCTTGCTCATAAGGATGTAAAAAACATCGATGCATCAAGTCGTGGGTTTTAATCAATCCGATGTTTACTAAGAACATCGACGTTTTGAAAAACATCGGAGAATTTTCTTCAGTAATTTTATCAGATTTTTCGAACGTTAAAGTTTTCTGCAAAAGTGGGGAAAAAGTTTTTTCATGGGATCATGCCCAAGTAAGTACCCTTAATAAATTCGAGTAACTGTTTCCGACCGGGGCCGAGTGCTAATACGCGTCCATATGGTTGTTGTAATCACAGATTACACTGTGAGAAAGTAATGTAAAAGTGTGTTTGACGCAGAAATACTTGGGATCGCGTAGCCGGTGTTGGATCAGCTGACGGTTATTTTTTTAAAGGGCGGCCGAAGGCCGCCTATGCTGAAAGGGGTTCTGCACAAAAAATCATGGACCACACCTTCCTTTTGGGATTTTATCTAGGTCATTTTTTGGTTTTTTGCAAATATTTTCAAAATTTTGTATCTCCGGACGCGGATTCACATTGCTGGGACCGAAACGCGTCTTTTGATACCCCACCCGATATTTTTGGATGCGTATTAGAACTCGGCCCCGGTCGGAAACAATTACCGCGTCTACTCCTACTGAAATTGTATCTGACAACTTAGGAACTGGACACGAGGACAATAATTATGATAATGATATACCAAAAACCAAAACAACGCTACAAATTTCTATCGAAAGTAGTTTCTGTCAAGTTGTTGAGTATAGGGAAAAAGTTTAATAACAGCACACAGGTTAAGCAAAAATATTAAACATAGGTACAACATCGATTTTTTGGATTCGATACATTGAACTAACATCGATGTAGTTTTTCAAAACATCGATTCTTGAAACATCGATGGTCTCAGCGTCATTTACAACCCTACTTGCTCACCGCTTTTGTATACTAGTACGTATACACTATTTTACTCCCACAGCTCTATAGAGCTGCTTTGCGCATAGCCGTATAATGGCCCCGACACATAGAAATTCCGCATATACCTGCGTTTTAGGCAGCATTGTGCTAGCGCCACAATGAATGTATGAAAAAATGCTTCTTCTTACGCATTTTGCAGCAAATTTCAAAAGTTGGGAAACTTTTTATATCAGATGGCGCTAGTGACGTTGGATGTGTCGTTGCCCATGCAAATACACACATTCGATACAACTGTCAATGCATGATGCTGCGTGAAAAAAGTGAATGTGACGGTGCCATAAGTGCAACTAGCGTGAAAAAATAAAAAGTATGCACAAAGGAAGACACAAAAAATAATCCAAATATTCCCGGAGCGCCTTTAATTCAATGGATAGCTTATGTTCGTTATAATTTTGCAAGTTTATTTTAGTTGAACCTAAAAAAACTATTTTCTTTCCAATTAGAAGTGATTAAATCAGGGATGCAAACTGCTCCGAAAATCTCTGCGGTTCGATTCAGTGGTTCGGACCACTTTTCGAAAATCTGGATGGTCCGGTGCAGTGGTTCGAACCATCTCGTTACACCTTGAACCAGTTCGTGAACCGGTTCAGGCCATATATCAACCAGCTAAAAAGTAAAAATTAAAAAAAGCCTATTAAATTCAAAATTGTAAGGAAATGTCATTTTTAAAAGTTTATAAAACTTTGTTAGCTTTTACATATTTAATGGTGATAAATGTACATACATATAAAAATAAAACGCTTTGTTATTGGCATTTATAGAAGTTAACACGTATCAGTCGCGCTCGCTGAGACGCTCCCACGGCTGACCGTTACACGTGCCGCCAAGTCAGCAAAATTACATTCTCACAACGAATGGCAACCTAACACCCGAATTCAAGGCCATGGTTAGTACCGGCGGCTAATACGTATGCTAAAGCATTAATCCAGACACATCGTCAGCATAATTCTATTTCACATGCTTGTGAAATAGAATGAACGCATAACGCGCCCGTGGGAACCAACGGGCTGTCAACAGTTAGGCAGCAGGCACGCTGCTGCGAGACATTGGCTATAAAGGCAAGCAGAGGCCACGGAGCGGGCAGTCGAGTTCGGGACGCGTAATTGTAATCAGTAGTCTGTAATTCATTAATTAGTAATAAACTGTGTTCTCCCCAAATTGTGTTGTTTTTAATTGAATAGGATATCTGGGCGAGTTGGCCCAGCAACGTTATTTTTTTGAGTGTAAGGACCTAGAGTCCTTTAAGTGGCGCCCGAGCAGGGACCCGGAGTGAAAAAAAGTGATAGAAAAATTTAAAAGCCGAACAAGGCATAACAAATAAGCTATTATTGTGAAAGCTAAAAATTCTAACGTTTGAAGGTGAAAAATAAAAGTTGAAACGCAAGAAATAAAGCGTTATAGTAGAAAAGGAAAGTGAAAAACTATCAATAAACTCGAAAAGAGAAACACAACAGTGAACAGTGAACAGTGCAATTTCTATGAACCTTGTGTGGTTGTAACACGAAAAACTATCAATAAACTCAAAGAGAAGAAACACAACAGTGAAGAGCGAATAGTCCAATTTCTATGAACCTTGTGTGGTTGTAAGTATAGATTGAACTCAGCATAAATTTTTTGATATACTTACAGATGGAGGACTTGAAAACCAATGTCACAAACCTGACGGGGGCTGTCAATGCCCTCCTAGAGAAAATGAGGATGCTGGAAAGGCGCGTCACAGATTTGGACCGTGCCAGAAATACTCCCAGTGCACCATCTCAAGTTAACGAAGTCGAAGAAGTGGTGGCTCAAGCTCCCATGACCGAGATGGATTTGCGCGACATAAGTCGTCTGCCTGACTGTGTGAAGGAACTTCAGGTTTTTGACGGGAGCCCGGTGCATTACGTATCCTGGGTGCATTCTGTTGAAACTATCCTTGCGGATTTTTCGGTGGTAAGAGGGAAACCCATTTACCGTGCCATATTGCAACATATCCGCCAAAAGGTGCGTGGGGCGGCAGATTCGGCCTTGGTGTCGTACAATATATTTGACAACAATTGGTCAAAGATAAAGGAGTGCCTTTCACTCCATTACGCGGACAAGCGCGATATTCGTACCCTAGAACATCAATTGCATCAATTGCAACAGAAAGGTTCTAGAATTGATGAGTTTTACGCTAAAGTAAACCATCAGTTCTCTTTGATAATTAATAAACTGAAAACTGAGTCCTATACGGACGAAACTGTAAGGGTCCTAGTGGACACTTACCGCAACAGGGCACTTGATGTTTTTATTCGTGGGCTGAATGGGGAGCTATCTCGGATGCTCCTTGTCCAACGCCGCAAGACTCTCCCTGAAGCCTATTCGGCTTGCTTGGAGCTTCAGAATGTCAACTTTAGGAAATTTTCTCTGCACTCCCACCAAGGAACAAACCGGGTAGTTGTCCCCATCAACAACATGAACGAAGCTAAGCCACCAGCTGTCCCACCGCGACCCACCTGGCATCAGCAGGATCGTAACCAGCAATACGAAAGAAAACCGTGGTCTTCCGGAAACCGCCGAGCAGCACCAAGTACTCCAGTTAAGACACCCCCCGTTGAAAAGATGGAGGTCGACGGCTCTACCCAATCACGAGCTGTGAACTACATGAACCGTCCGAATCCCTTTAAACGAGCAGCAAGCTCCGAAAACTTCCCTAGGAAACAACAGAGGCTCTTTCATTCCACTACCGGCATCAGCGATGACGATGAAAAAATCGATGAGAAAATCGAAGACGAGGCAGAAAATCAGAGCGAAGGGGATTTTCTTTCAGAGGGCCATCTAGCGTACCATACTTAGAGTATACGCTCCCTGACGGCCGCACTCTAGACTTTCTTATTGATACAGGCGCGAACAAAAATTTTATAAGCGAAGCGATTGTGACTGCAGGTGACCATGTAGATGAGGTTTTCGATGTGAATTCTGTTGGGGGGCAAGTGCGCATTAATAAAAAAATAGGGCTAAGATTTTTTAAAGATATAGGATTCCCTTCTGAAATAGTTTTCTTTGTCCTCCCAGGACTCAAATCCTTCGCCGGCATTATCGGTGATGATACTCTGAGAACGATAGGAGCCATTGTTGACAGGAGACATAACCACTTTGTTGTCAATAACTTTAACTTGCCCTTAAAGGCCAGGGTTTCTGATCAAGTCAATTACTCTATAGGTGAAGATTGCTCTAGCGATACTAGACAACGGGTGGCTCAGTTATTAGAAAAATATTCGGACCTTTTTCGCCCCCTTAACGGCAATGAACTTGTAGAAACTAGTGTCCGAGCCGAAATACGAACCACCACTCCTGAACCCATCTATAGCAAGAGTTATCCTTACCCCGTATGCATGAGGGAGGAGGTAGATAAGCAGATAAACGAGCTGCTTGTCGAAGGGGTAATACGGCCATCTAAAAGTCCCTACAACTCCCCGATATGGGTGGTCCCCAAAAAACCTAAGCCGAATGGTGACAAACAGTACCGCATGGTCATCGATTACAAGAGACTCAATGCCGTCACGATCTCTGATACCTACCCAATTCCTGACATAAATGCAACCTTGTGTAGCTTAGGTCAATCCAAATACTATACTACTATTGATCTGACTTCCGGCTTCCACCAGATGCCTATGAAAGAACCTGACATCTCCAAAACTGCTTTCTCGACGATGAACGGGAAATACGAATTCTTGCGGCTCCCCTTTGGCCTAAAAAACGCCCCGGCAATCTTCCAAAGAATGATCGACGATGTGCTGAAGCAATATATTGGGAAGATTTGCTATGTGTACATTGATGACATCATTGTGTTTGGAAAGGATATAGAAGACCATCTACAGAATATAGAGAAAGTATTTTCAAGATTGCAAGAGGTTAACCTGAAGGTCAACTTGGAAAAGACGTGTTTCCTTGAAACTGAGGTCGAATTCCTCGGTTATATTATTACTCCCGAAGGTGTTCGCCCTGATCCGAAAAAGGTCGAGGCGATGAATTTAATTTTGCCCCCATGTAATTTGAAGGACTTGAAAAGTTTCCTAGGAATGACCTCCTACTATCGAAAATTCATTTGCGACTATGCGAAAATAGCAAAGCCATTGACGAATCTAACGCGCGGAGAAAATGCACAAATTAAAGCTAGTGCATCGAGAAAGGTACCCATAACACTTCGTAGTGCAGCTTTGCAAGCATTCAAAGATTTGAAAAGGATGCTTACTTCCGCTGATGTCCTGGCCTTCCCAGACTTTGACAAACCTTTTAATTTGACAACCGACGCCTCAAACTATGCGATTGGTGCTGTTTTGTCCCAGGGGGAGATAGGTAAGGACAAACCAATAGCATTCATTTCCCGTTCGTTAAGCAAGACGGAGGAGAATTACGCTACCAACGAAAAGGAGATGCTCGCGATCGTGTGGGCTCTTGATAATTTAAGAACATATCTGTATGGGGCAAAGAAAATCAAAATATATACTGACCACCAGCCATTAACTTTTTCCCTGAGTTGTCGCAACTACAACGCCAAGTTGAAGCGCTGGAAAGCTCGCATTGAGGAATACAATTGCGAAATCGTCTACAAACCCGGTAAATCAAATTTAGTCGCTGATGCCCTGTCTCGACTCAAAACTGAATGTAACATACTGAATGAGTCTGTCATCGCTCATCCCCCTTCTGCCTCAGGACAAGGGGCCGAAGATGACTCTGCAACAATGCATTCCGCGGATCAGGACAGTTCGGATTTAATTCCACATGTAGAGGTACCACTTAACGTGTTTAAAAACCAAATCATTTTTAGGGATGGAAATCGTCCTCAATGCCTTGAGCACCCCCATACCGGCTATAATAGACATTTCGTCTCCTTCCCTGAATCCGACAACGCTTTGTTGATTTCCATTTTAAGAGAATGTCTCAATCCCAATGTAATAAACGGAATAAAAATTCCCGAGAGAATTGATTGAAATATACCGCTGCATTTCTGCCGAATTCAATAGATTGACTCCGAAGGAACGCGTCTCGATAGCAGTGGACCGGTACAATAATACCGTTCACTCTGTTATTAAGCGAAAGCCAGCGGACGTATTCCTTAACAGGACTTCTAGAATCAACTACCAGGGATTGGTGGACTTCAGAGAGAAAACGTATGATGACGTTAAAGCCTTATTAGAGGGGGAGCAGGAGGTCAGGAACGCAAGGTTGAACAAAAAACGTTCTAACCCGCGCACCTTCAGTGCAGAAGACAAATTATTTATCGCAAATAAACAAATAACAGCTAAACAAAAGCCACTGTTCAAAGAAGAAACTGTTGCTGAAAACAGAAACGTGACGATTGTCACTCAAAGTGGCAAAAAGTTCCACAAAACCGATGTAAAAAATGTGTAGATAACATTGGTCAAAAGGTCAGTAATAAGCTTAGGATCATTAGAATCCGGGGGTCCGGAATACAAGTGTTTCTGCACTTGTAGTCGTTGAAGTTATAGTGGTTCAATTCCACTTTCCTCACTGGTGTGGGATGACTGATTCGACGGGGTTCAATTCCCCCAAAATGATCTTCTGCTTACTTGCGTGAAGCCACCCGTGCCACGAGTAGGTTGTTTGCAATTATAAACGCTTATGACTAAAAGGGATAAACGCGGACCTTCCAAAGTCAAGTCAGTACCTATATTCCAATGCAAATATACAAAACACATAAAACTGCAAAAATGCAGCAAACAAACGCAAAAGCGAAAATACAAGTATGCGTAAAAGCGCCAGAAACCAAATATAAGTTGCAAAAAAGAAAAATTTTTCGAAAATAACATTGGTCATAAGGCAAATCTCATGCTTAGATCCTTTGGTCCCAGGGCTTTGGGTGCAAACTATTTTGTAACCGATCCAGTCAGATGTTGGTTCAATTCCAAATAACTCGTTGGTTCGAATGATGACGATCGGTGTGGTTCAACTCCACCATAAGGTCTTTGCTTTAATTGACGTGAGGCGCTCGTGCCATGAGTAGGTCATTTGCAATCATCAACGCTTATGGCTAAAAGGGAGCACCACGACACTTCCGTCAGCTGAGAAATCGCCTATATTCCGATGCAAAAGAAAATAAACAAGCCCGCACAAAGCGGCAGTACATACAACGCAAAAAAGCGTTTAGAAAAAAACAAAAAAATAAAAAAAAAAAATAAAAAAAAAGGGGAAACATTCCTCGAAAAAAGAGGAAATTGTACTAATACTAACAAACTAAACTACACTAAGAAACTAACTCACTAACTTGCAAAAAATAATAAAAAAGGGGGGAGAAACCGAATACTAACACTTAATCTAACAAACTCTATTAACTTACTAACGCTTTCTGATTAACCAATAACAACTGAAAAGCTAATCGTCAGTAAATTCCACTTAACATCACTCCGGGTCCTTATAAATTTCCTTCAAACCCTAAGCGACCCGAACTCCACTCACTAGTTATAGCACTAGCATTTAGGAAATTGAATTAGATACAAGTTAAGGAAAATTTTGCATAAATTTCATTCAAAACCTTAGACTCAGAATAAGACACAAAAAATCTTAGAATAGCATTTAGATGACATGTAATGAAATAAATCCGATAAATAGCGTTAAGTTCATAGAATATTTTGAAATGTTATCTTTTTACCAACTATGTATACCAGTTATAAGGATTTGTATTTTGACTATAGAATCTGCCTCTGTGCATCCGCACAGGCATACGTCGTATTCGACCTGCACTCGCCCGTGGCAACCGTACGAGATGGGTATGGCTGGATTGTTAACGGATACTTCAAGTTAATTCATGTGATCAACCTAGCCCGCTATGAGGAGACAGCAAGCCGTCTGGAAGCCGAGATCACTCGCCTAAATGAAACCACTGATATCACGGACGTCCTTGCATATCACTTAGAAAAGGTTCAGATTCAACTCAATGAGCTAAAAGGTCCAGAGCACCCCAAAAGTAAGCGTGCAATTAATTGGATAGGATCGGCTTGGAAATGGATTGCCGGTTCTCCCGACGCATCTGACTGGGATGAGGTACTTCGATCCCAGGACTCGTTAGTACTAAGCAACAACCAACAGTACAAGGTAAACAATGAAATATTTAAGAAAACTCATGAGTTATTGCAGGTGGTCAATGGCATTGTAACCGCCACAAACGGCATCCTGGGACATGACCACGTTATGAAGTTATCAGAGGAAATCCTGCACAAGGTAATGATCCTGAAGGATGATGTCAACGAATTCATACAAGCCTGTCAGATGGCCAAGGCTGGAGTGGTTAACAGCAACCTGCTAAACAAAGAGGAAATTAATGAGTTGATCAGCGAAATTGAAGTCCTTCCATATGCAAACGTAATTGAAGCGATTGAATACGGTGAACCAGCAATCTACACGAATGGTACCCTGCTATTATATGTTTTGTCCATGCCAAAAGTGGATTCAACCAAATTCAACAATCTGATCACTCGAGCAATCACAAAGGGTGGTCATCGTCTGGACTTAAAATACAGCCAAGTTCTAATCAACAAGAAGGAAACATATGGGATTAAGGACAAGTGCATTCATCTAACAAGTGCAATGGTATGCAAACAGGATGCGCTGGACCTACTACGCGAAGAGGATTGCCTGCCGAGACTGCTTAAAGGCGGCGAGACTAGCTGTCGCTACGTAAACTACAACGATTCTACGATTGAAATCATCAAAGAAGACACCATTCTATTGGACAACTTCAATGGCACCGTATGGTCAGGTGATACCCCCAACTATTTGAGCGGCTCTTATATTCTTCAATTGGACAACGAAACTATACGAATTGACGATAAAACGTATTGGAGCATGAGCAGCTCAGGCGTTCAGTTACTTCCACCGGTACTATCCACTGTAACCAACAAAAGCCTCGCAGTCAACCTTAATCTTGTCCACGAGATGACAGTCGGCAATATTAAACTCCTGAAATATCTAAAGGACAAGACCAATTGGTTTACAGCATCGGAAACTCTGGGCTTGTTTCTGCTATTAATTCTCATTTGGATAGTTTGGAGGAAGCTAACAAAAGGTACAGCGCTTCCCAGCTTAAGATTGTACACACTACAGACGGATGCCCAGGCACGGAGGAGGGACACCTGTCCACACTCGGATCTGCGGGACGCAGATATTTAGAGGGGGAAGAGTTAACACGTATCAGTCGCGCTCGCTGAGACGCTCCCACGGCTGACCGTTACACGTGCCGCCAAGTCAGCAAAATTGCATTCTCACAACGAATGGCAACCTAACACCCGAATTCAAGGCCATGGTTAGTACCGGCGGCTAATACGTATGCTAAAGCATTAATCCAGACGCATCGTCAGCATAATTCTATTTCACATGCTTATGAAATAGAATGAACGCATAACGCGCCCGTGGGAACCAACGGGCTGTCAACAGTTAGGCAGCAGGCACGCTGCTGCGAGACATTGGCTATAAAGGCAAGCAGAGGCCACGGAGCGGGCAGTCGAGTTCGGGACGCGTAATTGTAATCAGTAGTCTGTAATTCATTAATTAGTAATAAACTGTGTTCTCCCCAAATTGTGTTGTTTTTAATTGAATAGGATATCTGGGCGAGTTGGCCCAGCAACGTTATTTTTTTGAGTGTAAGGACCTAGAGTCCTTTAAGTTAGATAATATTTATTTATATATTCCCAAAAAGTTATAATAGCAATACAATACTGAAAATGATTATTATGTAATTATACATATTATTAATGAGATTAAATTCATTTAATTTTATCGAAAATTTACATTGTTTAGAAAAAACAAATAATTTCGGATCACAATTCTGATGCGTCACTGACCAAACCGAATGCAAACCGGTTTTTGAACCGAACCACAGCGGTTTTTCCATCTTTGAACCGAACCTTTTTTTTTTTGAGATGTAAGAACCGAACAGAAAACCACTAAAAAAAATTGCATTCCTAAAACATGAATTTGAAAAATTGCAATCACTGTTTTGTCATAAACAAAACATGCAAAACTGAAAGCGGAAACTTTAAATATTCAAGGTTTGACTACCCAGTGGGAAAAGAAAAGAAAATGTTTTACCCATAAAGTAATGTATGAAAAATCCGCTTAGATGCAGAATAGCTCCAACTCCCAAGTTAAAAAAAAATAGCATGGGCGCCAATAGATATTATCGTAATGAACATAATGGCGTGTTAATTTTTTAGAGGATAGAACAAAAGCAAGAGTAATTCAATTTCTCGAAAACTAATGAACCGATTTTCAAAATTTCTTGGACAGGTAATTGATTTAACTTTCATTTGATATCTTGTCGCTTGGCTTGTGAAAGAAATTTTTTACTTTTGCTTTTGTTGTTTCCTCCAAAAAAGAAATACACTGTTATGTTAACTACGATAATATCTATTGACTTCCATACTATTATTTAATTTGGGAGTTGGAGCTATTCTGAATTTAATCCAAATCCAAAATCTATGTTTGAAGAACATCTCAATAGATGTTATTAGGTGTACTTCACATACACTGAATTTAGCTGTGTCAGATTTTTTAAAAGAAGTAGGGGATATCTGCGGCAAGGTAAAAACTGTAGTAAAAAACTTAGAACGTCCACCTTCGTAAATCTGTTACGAACAGAAAACTTACGCAAGCCAATTATTGGATGCGTGACTAGTAGGCATGGGACTATTCGAATAAAAATTATTCGAATAAATAAAAATTTTATTCGGCGGGTACAAAAAAATCGAATAGTATTTATTCGAATTTTTTTATTCGTTTATTCGAATAGTATTATTCGTTTATTTGAATAGTACTATTCGAATAGCACTATTCGAATATTTTTGTTAATAGATTTTTAAAACGATATTCGCTGTTTTCTTTGCTTGTACCTTGAGCGTGCATTTATGTTTTGTATGTTTTATATGTATGTATGTATGTTTGCGTGTGCAAATGTGTGCCCAAACAGTAACAATATTTCTTTCATTATTCGAATAGTGGTAACGAATTGTTGTATTTATTCGGTTAATGGTGGTGGAATAGTTTTTGGCTTATTATCTCAGTAATTAAATAGCTATTTGTACAGTGTTGTGGGAATAATGAAATACAATTATTGGTAATAATTGAAGCTATAAATAGACATTTACTATAAAGTTACTATGCTTAAATATGTATTTGTACATTTATATGTTTATTGCAGTTACATTTGCTTGGTAGGTTTTGTGCTAGGGCTTCAAACATTATGTATACTGTTTATTATGGTAAGAAAAGGATGGGTTTGTGCTGATTTTTCATGTTCACATGTGTAAATAGTTTAATTTGCGTAAAGCAACATACACAAAATAATACTACCTGCTTCCTATTTTTTGTTAAATAATCATATAAATGTACTTACATACATATGTATGTAGGTATGGTCATGGACCCTTCATAAAGTAGTATAAGGAGTTTTCTGAAATAAGGAATATGCCAGCGCCGCTGCTTACGTCGTTTTTTGACATGGCTTACCAACCTTAGAATAATTGGTTATTTATTCCTTATTTTATATGGTATATCAGCCTTAGGAATAAGAGTATCTCTCAGAGAGTTGACAGATGATTTCCATGGCAACCGCGTGTAAAGCACGGCTGCCACACCCAAGAAAATGTTTGACCTGTTTGTTTCAGCAAAAGGACCAAAAAGAGTACCAATCTGTTTTTTTGCAGTACTGAAGCAAATAAGTACATACGACGAAAAGCAAGTATTTAGTGTTATAATACATTTACACAGTTTAATTGTGACCGCCAAAGTGAGTGGACGTGCAGCTTTGTTAACTCTTTCCGTCACGCTCTTTACTGCGACATAAAAAAATTATTTTTTATTGTTAATTGGTGAATATAGAATAAAAGTAACACACAAATGCAAAAAAAAAAAAATTTTTTTATTTTTTATTTTTTATTTTTTTTTTTAATTTTCTCAACATGTGGTGGGTGTATTTCTAGCTATTAGTGTCCTCTTCACTTAAAAGAAAATAATAATCAATATTTGTGCAAAATTAAAAACATAGATTTCGCCAACCGTCGTAAAAACAATAAAAAGTAGGTGGTTACCAACGCTAACCACCGTGACGTAAAGAGTTAATAAGCGATAATAGAAGTGCTTCAAGGCATATGCTAGTGTAGTTGGACACGATAAAATTTATAAAACCTTAAATCATTGAATACTATATCTAAAAAGTTAATTAACAAAAATTAGTGAAAATGAGTGATAAAGACAACAAAAAAGACCATAATAATGCAATCGATATGCCGTTTGTCGACGTTGACAATGGGCACGTGCTTAATGCATCATTGAATAGTGAAGAGATGAGTGAAGCTATAAGAAGAGCGAGAATTTTGCAAAGAAGTGAAGATGACTTTGAAAAAGAAAAAAACCAAGAGAAGACACAAGAAATCTATAAACTCAAACTCAGATTCAAGTGGCTTAGGCTCATCTTTAGCTAAAAAAAAATACCAATAGAAACAATTCCAGTAAAGTTCAAAGTGAGATGATAAATCAGAATAACTCCTTCCAATTATTACTAACTCAAATGGAAGAACTGAAAAGTGCTCTTTCCTATTTACAAATGGACAAAGAAGTGCAAGCAATAATTTATGAACAACAGCTTGTAGTTCTGCGTGAAGAAAACGAGTTATTACGAAGCAAAATCGAAACCACAATAAATGTGCTCGATCAACTTGACAACAACAACCAACTTAACAGTAATGTAAATGCAAACACTGTACTTGACGAGAACAGTGCAATGATTATTGAGGAGACTGGAACTACAACTGATTCCTTTACTCCCAACACAACAACAAACGTTAACATGCCCAATGAAATATTGACTCAAACTCGCGAGAACAGTGAGAATATTGATTCACAAGTTTCTCATACTGGTGACGCGTATAGCGAATCAACAGCAGCAGAAGCGAATCAAGTAATGCACCCCATAGGCAATAAGAAGACACCAAGCCACACAATTAGGCAAACGGCAAACAACAATAAACCGACTAAAGAAAAAAGTAGGCCACCAATTTTTGTGTACTTTAACCTGTCGCAAAAAGAGACGACAAATAAGTTCGCTCAATTGCTAGGTCATAAAAACTTTATATATAACATAGTTAATAATAATACACTGCACATCATCACCTTTATTTCCGATGACTACAAAAAAATAAAAAAATATCTCATGAAAGATAATGTCAAAAACCTATATCTATAGTTATTAAGAAGTTATGTGAAAGCTACGAACGCTATGAAATTTTCTATTATATATATGATTTAAAACTAAATATTGAAATTATTAACATAGCTAAATTTAAAAAAAATAATTGGCTAATTCAGTTAAGTAAAAAATCTGATATTCAGGAATTCTACAAAATTAAGCATGTACTTAATTGTAAAATAGGCCTTGAAAAACTTAAACCAGCTGTACCAACGCAGTGTCAGCGGTATTCTCATGTAGCTAGCAATTGTCATATGCCCTATAGATGCGTCAAATGCGCACAATCACATGGACCAGGAAACTGTAAAATCCCTGTCAAAGAAAACAATAATAAAGAGTATGTATATACAGACCAAGCCACTGGGAAATTGAGAAACGAAGAGGTATACCATTAAGATGCGCGAATTGTGACCAAGAAGGGCACTCAGCAAGTTCTCGTGTCTGTCCAGTTCGTATTGAGATAATCAGCCGAAGAGAGGATCGAAAACAACAGAAGGAAAGAGGAAACTCGTCCGCTTCTGCACAAAATATTGCGTAAGAGTCTCGCCGAAGCAATGCTGTCTCTTACGCCTCGATGGCAAAAAAAGGTAATACAAAAACAACCATGACTGATAAGCGTACTGTACCCCCATCAAACTACATTCAAGGTCAATACAAAGCTCTTAATAGTGAATGCATACGTCTCTTTGGTAGTGGATTTACAAGATGTATGCAAAAAATTAGCGACTTTTCTGAAAACACCAATAATAATGGTTAGTCATAAATTAACGTGTATATTTATTACGCATATTGTCACATGCGAAGCGAATGAAAATTTTGTCGAATTGCGGCATGCGACTCTGTGGCGAATTCGCCAAAAAGTGGCGAATGAGTGACGAAAATGAACTTCTCGAATTGCCAGTAGCGAAAAAGTTAGATTCGCTTCGCCAAATGTGTCAAAATTTGACGAATGCTTATTTCATTCGCATTTGAGAAAAAGAAGCGACAAGTTTTGTGTTTATTCATATATTTTGATAGAAAAAAGTATTTTAACCGAAAATAAAACAACATAGAAGTGAGTAAACCACTTTTGTGTGTTTTTTAATTAAACTAAATGATAGTTCCTCTAGGTCAATGTGGGCAAACGATGACACGGTAAAAAAGATGATTACTACTGACAAGCTCCGGTTCAACGTTCGGCGCAGATGCAACATACTTCTCATAAGTGAAGTCCACTGTACAAGACTGCTTGAGGGGCGAGTAGTGGGTAAACATTCTTCTTTCAAATATATGTAAATCAATTTGTTTTGGAAGCAAAGCCCGTATTTGTTTCACTAAATTCAAGCGAGACTTCCACATTTGTTAAATGGATTTAACAAGATCTGGTATGATTTTTTGTAATGTTGCTGCAGTGGCAAAACCAAAACGTTCGAGGTAACGCAGGCGCACCACTATGTATTCATCCGCACCTTTTCCGCTATTGCCAATTGTTATACGCACTTCAAGTGGATGTGATTCCAAAACGTCTTCTACTATCATTAAATCACCATTGGTGCCACTGGGTTTTACGTTTCTTTGCACCACTACTTCCCACATCCAGCTCATCTGTATCCGAACTAGCACCACTTTTTATGATCTGGGTATCAGCTGCCATTTCCAATTGATGCACATCATCCTCGCTACCTACTACAATTACACAAACATCGCACTCCTTTGCACAAATAAATAAATAAAAACATAAGCAAATGACAGAAACATCAAATTCGGATGAACTTTTTGAATTTGTTTGAATGGCAAAATAACATGACAGGCGAAAAAGTTCATTCGCCACTCACAATGCAAACTTTAGGTGAGTTCGCCAATCCATTCGACTCGCCAAATGTATTCGCTTCGCAAGTGACAATATGCGTATATAAATGTTAACTCTTTAATATCAAAACAAAAGAGACATTATTTCAATCTGTCTTTGCAACAACATAAACCAGATGTAATGCTAACTGCGGAACTTCGACTTAATCAAAGTCACAAGATCTCATTTCGAAATTATACCTATATTCCGCAAACAACACAGCCCCTTAGCAACAACAAAAGAAACCATGCTACGGGGATATTTATAAGAGAAAATTTAAAGCACAATAGGATTGTGGTGGAACCCACCACATACCTTGAGGTCACTGCAATTGAACTATTTACAGTAAAGGGCAATAGAATAGCATTTGCAGCTTTGTATAATAGACTGAGTAACACAGACAAACTTTGCACTGGTGATCTAAACAAAGCCCTTGATGCAGTTAGTATAAGAACAAATGAAATTATTTTAGGTGGAGATTTAAATGCTCGTCATCCTAGTTGGGGTGATGCACATATAAATTCAAACGGAAGAGCTCTGCACAGTTGGCTGGCAGATTGTGCCTCACTTCAAGTCGTACCCACCAAAACTGCCACTAGAACCAATGGAGATTGTAACTCGTTTATAGACTTATTCTTGGGTTCCCCCTTTGTCAACATTTGCTTTGATGAGGCGGACGACCATCAAGGCAAGCTACGGACACATATTTTAGAGTCAGATCACAAAGCAATAGAACTCTGCATAGACCGGTCACCCAATGATATCCTAAGGCAACCCCCACCACAAATATTTGATTATAGAAAAATAAACGCTGATAAATTTAACCAGGAGCCCTCTGCAAGGCTGATAGACAAGTATTTGCCAATAGAGCGCGTGGTTTCTAAGACCGAAATAGATAACTGCATTGCTCACATGAATTCTGCTTGGGACGAAGCCATCAACTCTCATGCATTTCCTAAAATAGAAATTCGTAGCAGGGGATTAATTTCCCTACCCAAGATAATACTAGACCTTATTAAGGAAAAAAAGAAACTACGAAGGGTGGCATACCGATGTGCAGACCCGAGGCGCAAAGCAATTCTAATGGCCACTTTTCGAAATATTAGTAAGATCATATCTGATAGAATTCGCTTAAATGAAGAGCACACTCAAAAAAAAGTTTCCTTACCGCAAGGAAAAAATGCCTTATTTCAAGGAAAAATTTCCTTTATTTGGCTCCAAAGATATGGCCTCCTTAAAATAAGTAAAACATTTAACCCAGTTTAAGGAAACCGGTTTTCCTTACTTTAAGTACTTTTTTCTTTGTAAGCAGGAAATCTTTTACTTGTCTTAGGGGAAATTTTACTTGTAAGTACCCTACTGGTACATATGTGTTAGTATTCCTATATCAGTTAGTTAGCAGGTATATTTTCGAAAAGTTATTAGATACAAAAAGCTGTTAGTGTCGTTTTCTCAAACCTAGGTACATTTTAAACAAGAGCATATTTTTGAGGCAGGTAGTGTTTTCTTTGTAGAACTAGGAAACCTTTTTGTTTAGGTAGGCTTGAATTTTTACTGGATCTAAGTATAAATAAGAGTACATGCGCCTTGTTCCTTCATAATATCTGCAAGGCTCGCAGGATACTGTTCAGTTTATAATTGCAGTTTATAACCCGTCATTTACTTAAACATAAAAAATGAATAAAAGGCCGCGAGAGTTTGAGTGTACAAATGATCCAGATATGTTCTGTTTCATCTGCGGTCAATTTATTGTTAAAAGTATGAGACGTGTGTTTTCAACTATTAACTTGAGCAATTTTTGCATTATCTCATATGTTTCCTTCGTATTTACTGCATGCGCGATCGGGATAGATGGCTTTTGGTTGCCAATATGCAATAATACGGCCTTTAAACTTAATTTATTGCCGTCTATGAACAATCGCCACTCTTTTGAATCATATGGTTCACCAAATTGTTTGAATAGACCAGCAATGTCTTTGCAGTAACAAACACTGTCCTCCTTCGTATAGTACTTGGAAAATTCTTCGTGACGAGTTCTATAATATGTTACCTTAACATCGGATGAAACAAATTTAAATTGTTGCATTCGAGAGGCGTGTAGTTCGGCCTTTTCCTTTGACAATTCCAAATCCCTTATCCAATCATCGAGTTGTGCTTGTGACAAAGAATTTCTTTCGTTTTCCGTTTGAAATTCAGTACAACATGATGCCGCGTAATCAGATACTACTGTTGACAATGAAACTGGAGCCGGAACTAAAGTTAAATTTGATTCTGGCAATGTCGCTTCTGTTGAAATTAGTTCTGGTAATGACACTGTAGATACGCTCGCATAGGTTACTTTTGTGGACTTTCCAACCCCAAGTACTTTTGTAGTACAAATATAGCAGTCCGTTGAATGGCAAGTTGGTTCCCTCCACTTCATTGGTGTAATAAATTTCACACGTCGCCTAAATAGATAGTTTCAGAAATTAGTCAGCTATGCAACTTAAACTTTAGCCCGGTCGCGGGAGGTTTTTAAAAAATATCCTCACTAGACCGTTGCTTCAAATGATGAGTCAATTATTTGGCAGCATGACTGCTTGGCAAACAAGAACTGAACTGACTTTCTTTATTATTCATCTTTTATACAATCTCATGCTTAAGCCTAGATACAATATTTAAGCCTAACTTCTAGGAACGGAAATGCGATAAATAATATGTTACTTAAATTCCTATTTCCAAAGAAAGCGGACCATATGTGTCAAGCGACATATTTGACACATTAGCTTAGAAGTGTAATTGTTTACATTATAGGTAAGTGGCATGGGCCAATGCGTAGAAGTATATATGTTTACATTATGGGTAAGTGCTATGTGTAAGTGGTGGCGTTAACTCCCCCACCTCTAAATCGAAGCGTCCCGTCTTCGAATACAAAGCGGTTAAATGATTTATTTGATTGGACAACTTCAATAGAGTTTCTTCTTTTTCTTTTGAATTTTTTAATTTCATTTTAATATTAATGTGTACGATTAATTTATAAATTAAATATGTAGTTATTGTTATCAATAGTAAAATAGTAAATGACCACCAAAAAGGATTTCTTTTTATTTCCTGCCTTATTGGGTTAAGTACATTGAAATTGTCCAACCTCAAATCTACATTTTTCGTTTCGACATATTCTTTAACAAAAAATGGTTTAAATTTTCCTTCTTTTAAATAGTTCAAAATTTTTCCTGTTGGGTTTTCATATTTTTTATTGTCGATTATTACATTATCTTGAAAAGTTATCAAATATACCCCATATATTGTTTGATTATTAACTTTATGTTTTCCTGATGCTATTACTGCACCGTCTTTTACAATTTTTACTGACTCGTTTTTTTCATTTATTTTTGTGCAATTAGCATGTTTATTGTTTAACATATCAGACAAACATGTGTTATTTTCTTTTATCATACAAAATGCATTATTTAACTCTTTTTTACAAAATTCAACTGAATAAAATTTTTCATTACATTTTATTATTTCATTTTCTATTACTAACTTTCCATCTTTTTGCGCTACGGCCATTGCTTTAAATAATTTGCATATGTTCTTTACCTTTGGATACTTAATGTAAATAACTATTAAATTGTTTTTTTGTACAATTTTGAATTCTGAAACATCTACAAGATCTGATATTGTTACATTTACTCTTTCTTCGCTTATTATCTCCTTTATTTCTCAAATCTTCTACTACTATTTGTCTTTTGTATTTGGGGTTTAATTTATTTCTTTCCCCATGTATTTTTTCGTATATAATTTCCCCTTTGTGATAACTTTTTTGTAGCCTGTTTTTGTTATGATAATCCAGCATTTTTCCTTGAGCTTTTTCCAATATGTCCTTAACATTTTCATGAGCCTCTTTATTAAACAAAATATTATAAGGTTGTCTACCTGTTACCGAATGTATCGTTTTATTATACTGCTGAACCGCTCTCATAATTGATTCAAAATTACTTATTAAACTATGTTCTTGCTTCAAACATCGAGACATTTCTATTAGTGTTGAATGAACCCTCTCTATTTGTCCATTGCTTGTACTATGACGTGGTGTACAATAATAAATCTGAATGTTAAACCTTTCCATCAAGGATTTGAACTGTATTGTGCTAAAACCTGGTTCATTATCTATAACTATACTCCTAACATCTGGAAATGTTTGTAAAAGTTCTAAAACTTTATCTTCCAAGTTTGATTTATCCTCAATATATCTTACAACTAAATATTTAGAATAAGAATCGATACACGTAATAAATTTTAACTTTTGTGCGAAAAAAATGTCCATATGGAGTTGCTCTCCTTCTTTTTCCGGGATAGGTGCCTCTCCTATCGGAATTAACTTGGGGTGCCTTTCGTATTTATTACTATTGCAAATTTTACAGCTTTTCGCATATTGCTTAAATTGTTTAATCATTAATGGCCAGTAATATTGATTCTTTATTTGAGCCAGATTTTCCCTATAGCTCCTATGTGCCCTATTATGCGTCTGTTCAATAATTGCTCCCTGATCCTCTCTATTAGGAACATCATTAGCGAATAACTTTGTATATAAAAATTTTATTGTTGGAAATGTTTCCCTTAAAATGTTTTTTATTTCATAAAGCACTTCGGGCGTGCAGTGTATTCCCGTAACTATTTTTGGATTTACGTATTCCTTTAAAACGCCTATTATATTTCCTGGTATGTCATATTCAATTAAGAATCGTTTATTATTGAAATTAGAAATTGTCTCTAAGACAGTTATTCTTGCGCCGTTATCTATTAATATTTGTTGTTTAAAATGATTTAATGGTTTTTTTGTTTCATGAATCTGATACTCATCGCTGCTTTCTGCAGAATGTTGAGTATTTACGATTGAATCACTTGAGCGGCTTGACTCTTCAGAACTAGTTAAATTATTCAGTATCTGCCTTGATAGTGCGTCAGCAACGACATTTGTCGCCCCTGGTTTGTAAATTATTTTTGGCGAAAATTCTTCTATAAATGCTCTCCATCTTTTAATTTTAATATTCGGATTTCTTTCAGAAATCGCAAACGATAGAGGCTGATGGTCGGTGTGTATTTCCAAGTCATTCACACCGTAAAGGTAATTTCGTAGGGCCTTTAAAGCCCACACTATAGCAAACAATTCCTTCTCATTGGTTGCATAATTTAATTCAGTAGAATTCAATGTTTTTGAAATAAATATAATGGGTTTACCTTCCTGTGATAACACAGCCCCCAAAGCAACATTTGACGCATCTGTAGTCAAAACAAATTTTTTATTATAATCAGGTTGAGTTAATTCCACCTGTTGAGACAACAAACCTTTCAACTTTTCACAAGCAGCCACTCCCTCCTGATCGAGATTAACATCCTTCTTTTTTGATAGATATTGGGAAATTCTTCCATTCTCCCCTTGCAAATGCTTAGTTAATGGCTTTGATACTACAGCGTAGTTTTCTATAAATTTCCTATAATAACCTGTCAATCCCAAAAATCCTCGCAATTGACGTAATGTTTTTGGTATTGGATAATTCTGTATAGCCTCAATCTTTTTTGGATCAGTTTTGATAATGTTATTTGCTACAACATATCCCAAAAATTCCACCTCCTTTTGATAAAACTTTGACTTCTCAGAAGATATTTTCATATTTGCCCCCTTTAGTATGTCGATCACCAAACTTAAATGTTTTTTGTGATCATCCAAACTTTGTGAAAAAATTATAACATCATCAACATAAACATGACAAAATTTTCCTATATATTTTCTTAGTACATTATCCATAGCCCTTTGAAAAATACTCGGTGCATTTTTCAATCCAAATGGCATTCTTAAAAATTCATATTTTCCATTATTCACAGAGAATGCCGTCTTCTCTATATCGTCTTCTTTCATTAATATTTGATAAAACCCAGACTCTAAGTCAATTGTAGAAAAGTATTTTGATTTTCCCAAATTTGAAAGTATTATTTCCGGGTTTGGCATCGGGTATCTATCCGACGTAGTTTTCTCATTAATTTTTTTGAAGTCGATGACTAACCTCAGCTTCGGACTTCCGTCATCATTTATCCCTTTCTTTGGAACCACCCATACTGGAGAATTGTATGGACTTTTGCTTTCCCTAATTATTCCCTTTCTCAACAAATTCTGAATTTCATCATTCACAAAACCGTTCACCGACATTGGATAAGGATATTGTTTGGACCAAATTGGCCTTTCCTCAATTGTTCGAATCTCTGCCTTAACATCCGTACGAAACGGTAAATCTAGATTCACATCACTATGCGTCGTCAAAATTTCATCACTTTTTTTTTCCTGCAAGCTCTCAATTAATTCTTTTTCCTTATTTGCCCCGAAGGCTATCCGTGAAGATCCCTCATTTAATATATTATTTAATACGTTCCTATTTTTAGAAACATCTTTGTTTTTTGTTCTGGTATTTATCCCAGTCGAATTTTCAACAGTTATTTCTTCCGGAATATTTTTAAACTTCCTTTTTAATTTCTTAGTTTTAGTTTCATTGTTTTCAAATATTTCATTTTCCGAAATATCTTCTAGCACAGATTTATTCTTTATCTTGCCGGTATTACCTTCGCCTGGCGCCTTAGGACTCTTTTGTCCCAAGGGGTTCAAATTATTTTTAAAACTTTTCCTCACATATTCATTTTGAATTTTTTCTTTCGGTTGGCCGGTATTATCATCGGCAGGCGCCTTAGGACTCTTTTGTCCCAAGGGGTTTAATTTAACATCATTTAAAAAGTGTATTTTTTCTGTTTTTTCATTTCCATAAATCAACACATGATTGGGAATATCAATTTTGGCTCCGATTTTGTTTAGGAAATTGATTCCAATTAAAAGATCGCAATCCAAATTTTCAATCTCATAAAATCGTTCCTGAACGCCAAATAAATTGATATTATGGAAATATTGGATGATGGTCGAACCATGAATAGTTCTTACCCTCTTCTTAATGGCTAAAATGTTTTTATTAATGTATATTCCCGCCCGTATATATGAACTGGTTGCCCCCGTATCTATCAACATTCTGAAGATTTGCCCCGTCCTCGTATCAGACTTAACAATATAAGGCAAATCATTATTTACTCTAAAAAATGGCTCTCATTTAAATTATTAATCCTTTGTACCTTCTGTTGGGGCTGAGTGCTGATTTGCACACTCTCATTAGCTCTTTTAGGTATACCAGTTTGACGATAATTTGGTTGCCAACTATTCCTACTGACGCGTGCTTGCGGCTGACTTGCCTGTACCTGATTAGGTCTATTTAACACCTGCACAGATGGGTCAACGTCCATTGGTTCCGGACGATTCAGAAAGGTATCATTCCCCTGGGTATTTCTTTGCGGATACCTCAAATTATTTTGAAAATCCGAAGTCCTCCGATTTGCTTGTGGGGGACCTCGTGGGTTAATGGTTTGGTTATTTTTATAAAAATGCAACGCAAACTGCGCGCGCATTTGATTCGAATGTAACTCTTGCGCTTTAGCAAGAGCGTTTGGCAAGTCGCTAGGTGCCAATGTGAACAGAACTTGATCCAATGGTGGATTAAGCCCCGTTATAAACGTGCGAAGAGCTGTTTCCCTATTTTTTACGTTTAATTCTTTTGTTATGGCCGAATTGGTGCCATGAGTCATTATTGTTTTGTTAATTAATAAAGTTAAATTCTTGTTAACTTCGTTATAAAATTCAATCAATGTCCTAGGACCCTGTCTGAGGACACTCATCTCCTGCTCTATTATGTGACAAGGTCTCTTGTCAGCATACGCGAAATCTAAACGGCTCAAAATTGCGTCCAAATTCAGAACCGTCCCGTGGTTTGTCAAAATATCATTTGCATCCTGAGTTATTTTATTTCGCAGAATGGTCAAGGCAGCGAAGTACTTCCTGCCGCCTCTGGTATATAACGACATTGAGTTATTAGCGGCCTCACGCCAACTAACGTAATTATTTATTTTCCCTTTAAACTCTGGGAGGGATTTGATGACGTCTAAACTCTCTCCGCAATCTATATTTTCATCTATTGTTTCTACAGTATATTCAGTTACACCATTCGAGGTGCTTAAGCTTTGCAATTGGCGTTTAACCTGCTCCAATTCAGTGCGAAGTGAAGCAGTGCTAGCCGCTATAAGCCTTGATACGACATCCATATTGGATGCGTTATTTCCCCCACTATTAGTTATAGACATCCATGCAAGTTTATCTAATAATCCTTCCACTGTCACGATGTCTACAAAAATTTATTTATTTATAATCTTTTATTCTTCGGGCAGTCACTCTTTTTATGGTTTTCGTTACACCTTTCACAATGATATAATCTTTCGTATCCTAATCTACTGGGACCGTTTCCCATTAATTGCTCTTAATATACTTATTCTAAAAGAGGTTTTTCAGTGAAATTTCCTTGTTAGTATAGGAGCTGCATTGAATAATGAACACACCTGCTGTAACCTTGAGAATGAGTTATCCACAACTTCACGATTCACTTCCTTGACAGTTTTATGATACTTTCTTGTGCGTTAAAACGATGTATTTTTCCTTGCGTTGGTTTGTGTTTTTGTTTTTATTTTTTTGAGTAACAGTGACTTGTGTCTCTTTATGTTAAATGTTAAAAACAATTTTGTTTTCACTTTTCTCGCATTACTTTGGCGATACTTGTTTGTATGTTTTTTTTTCGTAACAGAGATTTTTGTCTCTTTAAATGTTAGGGAAAAAATTTTATTTCACTTTTCTCGCATTACTTTGGCGATACTTGTTTGTATGTTTTTTTCGTAACAGAGATTTTTGTCTCTTTAAATGTTAGAAAATAAAAATTTTGTTTTCACTTTTCTAGCATTACTTTCGCGATACTTGTTTGTATGTTTTTTTCGTAACAGAGATTTTTGTCTCTTTAAATGTTAGAAAATAAAAATTTGTTTTCACTTTTCTCGCATTACTTTCGCGATACTTGTTTGTATGTCTTTTCAGCAACAGAGATTCTTGTCTCTTTAAATGTTACCGAAAATTTTTATTTTTTTGGTTTTGGTCCACCAGAGATTTTTACTAGTCTCCTGGCAGGATCGCCACTTAAACTTTAGCCCGGTCGCGGGAGGTTTTTAAAAAATATCCTCACTAGACCGTTGCTTCAAATGATGAGTCAATTATTTGGCAGCATGACTGCTTGGCAAACAAAAACTGAACTGACTTTCTTTATTATTCATCTTTTATACAATCTCATGCTTAAGCCTAGATACAATATTTAAGCCTAACTTCTAGGAACGGAAATGCGATAAATAATATGTTACTTAAATTCCTATTTCCAAAGAAAGCGGACCATATGTGTCAAGCGACATATTTGACACATTAGCTTAGAAGTGTAATTGTTTACATTATAGGTAAGTGGCATGGGCCAATGCGTAGAAGTATATATGTTTACATTATGGGTAAGTGCTATGTGTAAGTGGTGGCGTTAACTTGCATTAAAAGGGAGCAAATTCCTAATTTTTACAACGTACCTTTTTGTTCCGGTTTCCGAAGAAATCAATTCGACTCGGCATGTGGTGCACACAGTGTTCGGTGTCCATGGTTTTTCATTCTTTTTAGGCTCAATTCCAAAACACTTATAGTATGTAACTTTCAAAGGATTTGAAAACACACGTCTCATACTTTTAACAATAAATTGACCGCAGATGAAACAGAACATATCTGGATCATTTGTACACTCAAACTCTCGCGCCCTTTTATTCATTTTTTATTTTTAAGTAAATGACGGGTTATAAACTGCAATTATAAACTGAACAGTATCCGGCGAGCCTTGCAGATATTATGAAGGAACAAGGCGCATGTACTCTTATTTATACTTAGATCCAGCAAAAATTCAAGCGATGAGATTGTTTTTCGTAAGAATAAATTTCCACACATTTGTATTTAACGTTAAAACTTTACTTCCATTTAACAGGTGCAGTTCATGGTTCCGATATGGATTTTTCTAAATTTGACAGTGAAATGCGAAAGGGGGTCCGATCCGCGAAAAACAAAATGTATAAAAGCAAATCCAATCAATAATATTTTCTTTTGTAATACATACATATGTAAACTAAACTAAAACTAGAAGTATTTATTTGGCATCTGAAAGTCAACTTTATTCATATTTATTCCATTTTTAAGTTAAAAATAAATGTACATTAGCATAATGAAATTTAATGAATTCCAGTGTACTTATGTAAAATGAAAAGACAAAACGGATTTGAAGCGTAAACTTAAGTATTTATATGCATTTATTTTCACCATTTCTTATACTTATACATAAATCTCATTTATCTATTTTTTTTATTGATTAAACAAAAGACAATCGTAAATTCTTCGCTAACCGTAAGAAATTAAAGGTTTATGTACTGAAAATGAATTTAAATATACACTAAGCCTATGTTCATTTAAACAATTGATCTTATTAAACTTCGTATCGTAAATAGAAAAGCAGTTTTAAGAGGTGAGTGCAGTTCGCAAGAAAACACTCAATAAATTTTTCTATTTTTGCCCTGCAACCCAAATTTAACGTTGTTTGAATCTCGAAGTTTGTATATGTATTCAACTTTTTGTAAGAATTTACTTAATAAAATGGTTTTCAATATTGATCAACCATGAGCATGGCGTCTAGGTCAAAAATAAAAAAGTTCCTTGAACGCTTTCCTGCGAATTCTATTTAGCCCAATACGGGGACCCCAATGCGCATCTGCCTCTCATTATTATATGCCAAAAAAGATGCGCCTCTAGGCCGCAGCACTAGTTGCGTAGTCGGTGCGCATCACTCTGTACTGCATTACCCACATCATGAAACATAGCCAAATGCGACTCTGAATAAATGGCACTACCGGTCGTGTTCCTTGTATTGGATCGTAGCCAACTTCAAGTAACGAAGACAAGAAACACGAACGACGGCCATTGATCGAGAAAAAAGAAAGATACCGAGCGAGAGACAAGTCGGACACGCGTGCGCTAGAATATATATAAGAAGAAAAGAATTTGTGAAGTCTAATAATATTCATCATATACATTTTAATAAAAAGCCCTGAATATAACGAACAAACGGGAGCAATAAGCGTGTTCTTAATTACTGGGTACGATTACAAAAATGATGATTATCGAGGGTAAGCGAAGGTGTAGCCACCCGTGGAGCACATCAAATTTACATGGCGACCGTGACAGGACCGACAAAATGGCGGCGCAAGCGCGTTCTTGGCCAACAATAAAATTTTTTAGTCAAATTTAATTGAAGGCATGGAAATGAATTCCGATTTTAGTTACGAAACCTTCAAAAATTTCACCTTTATTTCAAATTATAAATCTAAATTCAACACAAAAGCAACAAAAATTTTTCAATTTGAACTGGAAAAAACAGCGAAAAAAATATATAAAATACAAAAATCTACAAAAAAAATTACATAAAATACAAAATCTACAAAAAATATATAAAATACAAAAATCTACAAAAAAAATTACATAAAATACAAAATCTACAAAAAATATATAAAATACAAAAATCTACAAAAAAAATTACATAAAATACAAAATCTACAAAAAAATATATAAAATACAAAAATCTACAAAAAAAAATCACATAAAATACAAAATCTACAAAAAAAAAAAACATTAATACAAAACCTACAAAAACATGAAATAGAAAATCTACAAAAAAAGTATTTACATAAAAAACACAAAATCTTCGAAAACTGTACCAAGCGGCGATGGACTCATAACGGGGTACATGCCAAATAACTATCCACCAACAAAGCAGAGTAGCGGTGAAAATACGCGTCAGCAACGGGTATCAGGTACAGCACGCAGCAAATATAACCAATAGCAAGAACAGGTAGCGGTAACATCAAATTTACATGGCGAGTAGCAGAAACAACAAGTGCAGCATTAGGTATGGGTCGTAGTTTGATTAATATGTACAGTTTGGTTTTGGATACACATACACAATAAATACACAAAAAAAAATTATAGAAAAAAAAACAAATGAAAACTGTAAACACAAAAACAAAATTCTTTTTTTTTTGAACTGAATTGAAAATACATATATATATATATATATTATATAAAAAAAAAAAAAAAAAGCACATACATGGCAGAGTTGAGCAACAATAAAAAAAAAAAAAAAAAAATTTTTTTACCGTATCTTGAATAAATTCAAATGGATTAACATTCATTAATCTCAAATAGATGCACTTTTCCATTAATTTCATTCTTTTAATTGACGTAGTTTCTTTATAGTTCATTATTAAATCACAATCAAATCACATACGATATTTTCTTTGCACTACAGTGTATGTAATTACAAATAAACAAATTTAATTAATACAATTGATCAATTTTTTTTAGTTTGCCCAACTCTGACCAAGCGGTTATCCGTAATACAAACAATTATAAAGTTACTTTTGTGTTAGATCGGTGCGTCAGTAACATTAAAACATTTAGATTTTTTGCAGTGTACGGTGCGGCCGGCACATTAAAACAAATTGGATTTTTTGCAGTGTACAGTGCGGCTGGCGCATTAAAACATTTAGATTTTTTGCAGTGTACGGTGCGGCCGGCACATTAAAACAAATTGGATTTTTTGCAGTGTACAGTGCGGCTGGCACATTAAAACATTTAGATTTTTTGCAGTGTACGGTGCGGCCGGCACATTAAAACAAATTGGATTTTTTGCAGTGTACAGTGCGGCTGGCACATTAAAACATTTAGATTTTTTGCAGTGTACGGTGCGGCCGGCACATTAAAACAAATTGGATTTTTTGCAGTGTACAGTGCGGCTGGCACATTAAAACATATTTAGATTTTTTGCAGTGTACGGTGCGGCCGGCACATTAAAATATAGAATTTTGACTCAACCTCAACCCAAACTCAGTTTCGTTGCACAGTGAAATTCCGATAAGTCTTTTTTTTAACATTACAATTTCAATTGGCCAAATCGATTTCATAAATAACAAGTATTCTACCACTTAACATATATCAGCTTCAATTCCATTTTATATATATATATATTCCATCCAAATCTTCACTTAAATAGTATATTCATCCAAAATTTATCTAATTATTTCAATCAGTTCTAATTAAAGTCCTCATACTTCGTCATAACTTAAACTACAGACTTTGCCTTTGCTTCCAAATTCATGTCAGATTCCGAAGATTTAGATACAATAAGCGTAAACTCAGACAGTTCAAACTCTTCCACGTCTAGTACAGTCAAAAGTCAAGTTGGTAAATTATCTTTGTCCGGAGATTTTCACGGTTTTGAAGACTCATCTGAACCCCAAACTTCGTCGTTGTCTAATATAAACTTAAATATGGCTACAGCAGAGCAAAAAAGATCAGCTATTAGCCTTTGGGCCTCGATTATGCGTGAAAATTACAGCGGAGACCCGTTATCGCTTCCGTCATTCATCGATAAGATAGACCTAATCGAAGACCTTGCAGATGTTTCATTACAACCAACCCTAATAGCTTTTCTTAAATCCAAGTTAGAAGGCAAAGCGCGAGAGTCTCTACCCACAGAAATTAGCACTGTTAGCCAGATAAAAGAAGCATTGTCTAGTAAAATAAAACCCGACAACTCGAAAGTCGTCGCTGGTAAAATCGCAGCATTAAAAATATCTAATAACAACTACGCAGAGTTCGCAAAGCAGGTAGAAGAACTTTCGGATTCGCTGGAGCGCTCGCTTATAATCGAAGGTATGACACAAGCAAAAGCCCACGAAATGGCGGTGGAACAAACAATAAAAGTTTGTAGAATTAACAGCAGGTCAGACATGGTGAAATCCATTTTGGCTTCGTCAACCTTCACAGATTCGAAAGACGTAGTTGCGAAAATGGTAATAGAAAAGGACAATGAGGTAAAAGAAAGGCAGGTTCTGGCGTTTCGGTCCAGACCAACAAGATCAGGCAATTATAGAGGAAATTTTCGAGGTAACAGTTTTAGATACAACAACAACTACAGGTACAATGACACAAATAGGCAAAGTAACTATTCAAATTACAGAGGAAATAACTACCAGAATAGAGGAAATAGCAATAACAATAGGCGAGGCAACAATTTTAATAACAGACAAAGCAATTACAACAGACCAAGTACAGATAACAGAAACAACAATACAGCGCGTTCCGTTAACAGAAATACCGCCAACGTACGTAATTTAAACGCCGAAGCCCCTCAGACGCGAACACTGAGGGACCAAGACTAGGAAATTCTATGACACAATCAATTTACTGTCTAAACCTAAACTACTCCGACTTTATTGAGGTAAATTGCACCGACGCAGACAAAACATGCACATTTTTAGTAGATTCACAAGCGGACATTTCGGTTATTAAAATTTCCAGTGTAACAAGTCGAGCAGTAATAAATTACAGTAATATTATCAACATCACAGGCGTAACATCAGACGCGATTGCAACATTAGGCACAATAGATACGAACTTGACAGTACCGAACATTTTAATTCCGCACACTCTTCATGTCGTTGATGACAATTTCAACATTCCCTCAGACGGTATACTCGGAAAGGACTTCTTAAAAGCAAATAAATGCATAATCAACTACGCAGACGACACATTACAAATTAATCACGGGACGAAAAGGGTAAATATTTCAATTTTACATAGTACAAGCGGCAATAGTTTAGCGATTCCACCCAGGTGCGAAGTATTCCGTATTTTCGACTTACGTAATTCCAAAAATCCAGTTTTTGTGGATTCCCATGAAATTTCCGATGGCGTTTTTACAGCCAAGTGCATAGTCGATACGAAAAATCCAATTTTAAAAATAATTAATACCACAGATGAAGTAAAGTACGTAAAAGATCTCAACATAAAAACGGAAGACATTAACAACTTTAACATTTACAAAATTAACAAAGCTTTAGATAATCAAGAACGTCTAGAAGAACTCAAGGCAACTTTAGTAAAGCAAATGCCAAATTATGCAAAAAAAGAACTTCTTGATTTATGTTTAAAATACCCCGAAGTATTTGCCCTTCAGACGGACGTAATGACATTGAATAACTTTTACGAACAGAAACTGAGACTTTCAGATAAAGCTCCGGTTTATATTAAAAACTATAGATTGCCGTATGCCCAACGAACAGAAATTAATAAACAAGTCGAAAATTTGCTAGAAAATGACTTAATTGAACATAGTTACTCAAATTACAATAGCCCACTAATTCTAGTACCGAAAAAAGACCCGAGCGGACAGAAAAAATACCGCATGTGTGTTGACTTCAGGGCTGTTAATAAAAAATTAATAGCTGACAAATTTCCGCTGGCACGAGTAGACGACGTTTTAGATAACCTCGGTCGAGCAAAATTCTTTTCAACACTAGATTTATATTCAGGTTTCCATCAAATCCCTCTACATAAAGATTCTAGGGACATCACATCGTTCAGCACTGACCGTGGTGCTTTCCGTTGGAAGGTTTTACCATTCGGTCTCAATGTCGCGCCTAATTCATTCTCGAGAATGATGTCTATTGCTTTTTCGGGCATTGCCCCAAGCCAAGCCTTTTTATACGTAGACGATGTAATAGTTATTGGGTGTAGCGAGGCTCACCACCTCAAAAATTTGGAGACAGTCTTTCAAACATGTAAAAAATTCAATTTACGGTTAAACCCCACAAAATGCAATTTCATGCGATCTGAAGTAACTTTTCTAGGGCATAAGTGCTCCTCCAAAGGGCTGCTGCCGGACGATGCGAAAATTATTGCAATTAAAAAATACCCAAAGCCGTGTGATAAAGACGCGGTACGAAGATTCGTTGCTTTCGCTAATTACTACAGAAGATTCATACAGGACTTCGCATCAATAGCAGCACCTTTGAACAGACTAAGCAGAAAGAAAGTAGAATTTAAGTGGGATAACGCGTGCGATATTGCTTTTGAAAGACTCCGTAAATCTCTAATGTCTCCTAAAATTCTCCAATATCCGGATTTCACAAAAGAATTCACCATTACAGTCGATGCATCGAAAATTGGTTGCGGTGCTATTTTAAGCCAAAACCACGATGGCAATGATTTACCAGTTTGCTTTGCATCAAAATCGTTTAATAATGCAGAACAAAAAAAAGCAATAATTGAATTAGAGCTGCTAGCAATATATTTTGCCATCAAACAATTCCGACCATATGTGTATGGCACACACTTTAAGGTAAAATCAGATCATCGTCCATTAGTTTATTTGTTCAACATGAAAGACCCCTCTTCAAAACTTTCACGTATACGACTCGAACTATCTGAATACAATTTTACTATAGAATATATAAAAGGAAAATCTAATGTCGGCGCGGATGCTCTATCTCGAATTTCAATTAACGAACTCAAAAACGCAACAACACAAATCTTAGCAGTACAAACAAGATCAATGACGAAACAAAACAAACAAACGCAACTAAAACTTGAAGACAGGGACGAAGAAGAAGTTAAATTACAAGTATATGACAAATTTTCATATAATTTTTCAACAAAAATCCCGAGAATAAAAAGTCAAATCAGTCATGACAAAAACGGTAAAATAATAAATCTAAACATATATGCGCATTTAAAACATAAAAAACTCGAGTTAATTAATGTTGCGTCTACTAACGAAATAATTCATTTAGATGAATTACTTTTGAAGCTAGAAAAAGAAGCTGGTAAACGTAATATTAAGCAAGTAGAACTACAAAAAGATGATCAGTTTTTCAAATACTTTTCAATAGCAAATTTAAAGATCAGCGGGAATAAAATTTTAAAAAATTTAGAAGTTATATTGACAGACCCTGTAGAGACAGTGACAGACAACGACAAAAAACTCAAACTAATGACAATTTACCATAACGATCCGTTATCAGGCGGACATTTCGGAACAAAAAAATTATACGCCAAATTACGAACAAAATACTATTGGAAAGGCATGACTCGCGATATTGCGAAATTTATAAAAACTTGCGAAAAATGCTTGGTGAACAAAGTAAAACCAAAAAACAAAGAAAAGATGGTTTTTACGCCAACGCCCTGCAAGCCATTCGATATCGTCGTTATAGACACAGTAGGGCCAATACCTCAGTCGATTAGTGGTAACAAGTTCGCAATTACCATTATATGCGACTTAACAAAATACTTAGTAGCAATACCAATACCAGATAAAAGTGCTAAAACTATAGCTTCTGCAATTTTCGAATGTTTCATTCTAATATACGGCATTATGAAATCGATAAAAACAGACCTTGGCACAGAATTCAAAAATGAAATATTTTCCGAACTAACTAAACTTTTGAATATAAAACATAATTTTTCAACCCCATATCACCATGAAACAGTTGGCACTGTTGAACGAAACCACCGAGTTTTTAATGAGTATTTACGCTCTTATTTGAACGAAAATTTTGATGATTGGGACGTGTATTTACGATATTTCACTTTTCTGCATAATACATCAACAAATACTGCATTCGATAATAAACTAACACCGTATGAATTAATATTCGGTAAAAATGTAAATATCCCCATCGAATTGCAAAAAGATGAAATTGATCCAATTTATAATGTAGAGAATTATGCTAAAGAGGTGAAATATCGCATGCAAAAAACACATCTACTCGCAAAAGAATTAATTAATAAACACAAAAGTATAAATAAAACGTTGTATGATAAAACAGCACGTCCAATAACTATTAGCATTAACGATAAAGTACTTATACAAAAAGAGCCCAGAGATAAGCACTCATATATATATCAAGGCCCGTATTCAGTAACAAATATTGATGGAGTAAACGTTACTGTTTACGATGAAAAAACCAAAAAAGAAAAAACGATACATAAAAATAGAGTAAATAAGGTGAACTAAATACATTATTAATTAACTATGTTATTAGAAAAAATTTTTTCCATTAAAGATAATAAATCATAGATCAAAATTTTAATCATGAATAACATGAATAACACTATTCCTATTATATCATTGAATTTAAAGTCCTATCATGAAATACATGCTAAAAGCTAGAACATAAATCAATTGCTATAATTTACATGTAAGTAGCTATAAAACTTATATCCCTATTTTCTAAAATGTAACACAAAACTGAGTACAAACCTAAATAATGTATAAATATTCCTAGTGTAAAATGTATAAATAGTATATAGCTATTATAAATATAAATAATATACAAATATTCCTAATGTAAAACGTATAAATATTATATGACTATTGTAAGAATAAATAGCATATAAATACTTGTTGTACAAAATGATGGCTTGTCTAAATAATTGATTTGAATGAACAAATGAGAAAAAAAAAAAGGAAGGTACACCCTAATAAAGTACCATTGGTTCATTCAAAACAATTAAATGGACAAGAAGAGTGCGACAAACTGATCACCTTGTCGAACTCTTCTTTTCCAAAAGGGGGATGATGTACTGCATTACCCACATCATGAAACATAGCCAAATGCGACTCTGAATAAATGGCACTACCGGTCGTGTTCCTTGTATTGGATCGTAGCCAACTTCAAGTAACGAAGACAAGAAACACGAACGACGGCCATTGATCGAGAAAAAAGAAAGATACCGAGCGAGAGACAAGTCGGACACGCGTGCGCTAGAATATATATAAGAAGAAAAGAATTTGTGAAGTATAATAATATTCATCATATACATTTTAATAAAAAGCCCTGAATATAACGAACAAACGGGAGCAATAAGCGTGTTCTTAATTACTGGGTACGATTACAAAAATGATGATTATCGAGGGTAAGCGAAGGTGTAGCCACCCGTGGAGCACATCAAATTTACAACTCTTGCAAAATTAGTTGCATATTCGATGCACATCCCTGTCGCATTTTTAGATACCAAAGGGATGTGCCTCCTGCATTATTGGTCGCTTATTTAGGGTGCATCCGTCAAGCGACTCGTGAAGCCTTCTACCTGCGCAACATTCATAAGAAAGTGATGCGCCGATTTCCAATGACATGCCAATGTTAAAAGAGGCGTAATGTGCTACATAAACGATGCGCTTCATTGCATCTACGAAGCGCTTCCGATGTGCTATTCCACCTATAGGGAACTAACAGTGATTCAGATACGAATAAACTGTTTGCATGTAATCCGGATCGCATTGTTGTTGCATTTATATGGTAAACATTTTATAGGTATCTGGATCACTGGTAATTGGAACACGGCGCAGATACCAAAAAAAAAAAAACGACCTAATAAAAACATGGTTAAAGGGGTCAAGATGGCAGCACTATACCGACGCGCCGTCATAGTTCGATTTCGCAGTAAATTGTGCAGAATTGTGAAAAAGTGAAAAAAATAATTCTGGTTCGGTACGAGCTATAGAGCTATTAATAATTTTTTCTGCAGCGAAAAATTATTGTTTTTTTGTGTTTCTTAATAATTTTTTTAGGAACCAGGATACTTCAAATATAAAGACCGGAAACACAAGCTTGTTGTTTGTGTAAAATCTCAATAAAAAAATAATTATAATATTAAATAATTGTGCAAAAAACGTGATTTTAATAAGTGAAAGACTGTGAAAAATATCTATTGAAGTCAATTCACTCTCAATTAGTATCTAGTCGTTTTTAGAAATTCGTGCATTGCTTTGCTGGTGGCAAATTTTGGCCATTTTTGTGGAATTTGTTTACATACTTTATAATAATAATAATAATTCCCAACGAATAACCCACCATTCCCGCCCAACCGGCCGAGTCGTTGAAAGGCAATGGTTTGTTAAGTGTCGAGATCTAAAACTGCTCAGCTACAGAGAGAAACTCATCAGCTAAGTAACTATTGAGTAAAAGTAAATATTAACCATGTGTTTATTAAGTTATTATTGATTAAGTGAGGAAAGTATTAATGTTTTAATGCTGAAAAGCGAGTCAGAAATATTGAATGTGCTGGAATGAGAGTTATAGTTATGACATAAACATCGGAAAGGCTCATTCAATACAAAATTAGTTTTGCATTGTCTTAGGAAAAGAGGTTTAAAATGTCTTGATGGCCGAAAGGGCACGTTAAAGTTCACTTCACTCAGCAGAAATGGAATAGAGACCAACCCGTTCAATAATTTAATGATAAAAATGATTCCGAGCATTTCTCTACGACTGGAGAGTGTCGGAACGTTTATAAGTTTCAAGCGATCTGTATAGGGTGGGAGGTTGTATGAAGGTTCCCATGGCAGATCTCTTAATGCAAAAAGTAAGAATTGTTTTTGAACCGATTCCATCCGATCGACGTGAACTTGGTACCGAGGGTTCCAAATAATTCAGCCATACTCTAATATCGGTCTTACTAGTGTTGTAAAAAGGGCTTTAGTTACATACGGGTCATTCAATTCTTTCGACCATCGCTTAACGAATGATAAAACGCCTCTGTTGTTGTTGTTGTAGCACTACGTTGCCCTGCCTAGGTAGTCAGTATCTACCTTAATAATAATAATAATAATGCCCAACGGATTACCCACCATATCCCGCCCGACCGGCGCGAGGGGCGCATCCGCATGACGCGCGGATTGTTCTTTCGTGCCGAGTCTTTGAAAGGCTTTGGTTTGTTAATCGTCGAGATCTAAAACTGCTCAGCTACAGAGAAAACCTCATCAGCTAAGTAAAAAAGATTACACAATTAATAAATCATTAGTTGACAGCGAAAAGTTAATTGTTAAGAATAAAGATAAGAAACAAAGGATAGGAAAAAAAATTGTTGCTATGTATTTAGGATAGAAATAATTGACTTTTTTATGCTGTATAGTGAGTCTGAAATATCAAACGTACCAGAATGAGAATTATAATCTTGACACAAACAACGAAAAGGCTCATTTAATTCAAAATTAGTCCGGCACTGTTTCAAGATAAGTGGTTTAAAATGTCTTGATGGACGAGAAGGTACATTGAAGTTCACTTCGCTCAAAAGAAACGGGCTTACGATTGAACCATTTATTAATTTAATCATGAAGACAATTCCAAGCATTTCCCTCCGACTAGAAAGGCTGTGAAGATTAATTAGTTTTAAGCGACTCGTATACGATGGCAAATTATACAAGGGATCCCAGTGAAGATCTCTTAAGGCAAATAGTAAAAATTGTTTTTGAACTGATTCTAAGCGATCCACGTTTAACAAATGCTAGAACGCCTCTAGCTTTATTGACTGTTACGTTAATGTGGCAGTTGAAACTGAGTTTGTAATCCATAGTAACCCCAAGGTCAACAAAATCATACATTTGCTCAAGATTATAACTGTTAATTGTATAGGAAGCTGGCTGTGAAATTCCTCGAAAAACGCATGTATTTACATTTCTTTAGATTAAGCGGCATATAATTTAAATCGCACCAAGTAACTAGTGTATTTAGATCTGATTGAAGCTTATTGCTATCTTCGGATGATGCGAATGACATGAAAAGCTTTACATCGTCGGCATACATTAACATTTTCGAAAATTCTATTACTGTAGAAATGTCATTTATAAACAACAAGAACAGAATCGGGCCCAGATGGCTTCCTTGAGGAACTCCAGAGGAGACATTAATAACATCGGATTCACAGTTTTTAAACACTACTTTTTGTGTTCTGTCACTAAGGTAAGAAGAGATCCAGCGATTGAGACCCGGCTGGAAACCCAGCTGATCTAGTTTATGAATAAGTAACGAGTGACACACTTTATCGAAAGCTTTGCTGAAATCAGTATAAATAACGTCGGTGTGCAGATTTTTTCTAAAGCCATTTGAGACATGATTTGTAAATTCAAGTAAGTTTGTAACGGTGGACTTTCCCTTACAGAACCCGTGTTGACAGTCAGAAATCAAGGTAGAGATAGGATTCGTAAGCTGATTAGTAACAATAGCTTCAAACACTTTTGGGATGGCAGACAGCTTTGCTATGCCACGATAGTTCTCAATAGAAGCCTTGCTTCCGCTTTTATAAAGCGGTAGAAGAAACGACTCTTTCCATGCTGTTGGAAAAACACCACACTTTAGTGACAGATTGAACAAATTGGTAAGGGGTTTGTAAATATTGTTAGCGCACTTCTTCAAGAAGCATGTAGGAATCCTATCAGGACCACATTTAAAAGATTCTTTCAAGGTTTTCAGACAAACAAGAACATCATTGGCGCATATAGTTGGACAATTAATTAAATTGTTCCCATGTAGCTCATAGGGATAATTTAGAAAGTCAGAATTGGTGACGGCAGAATAGTTAGAAGTGAAAAATTGCGCAAAGAAATTTGCGATATCTTGATTATCGCTAGATAAAATTTCTTTATATTTCATGGCTGAGGGAAATCCCACTACTTTTCGTTTAGAATTTACGAAATCATAAAATGACTTCGGATTGCGAATAATGTCCCTTTTTGTTTTAGAGATATAGGCTTTATAGCACTTTTTATTTAAGTCGATGTACCTCTTACGTAGACCAGAATACAACAAGTAGTGTTTGTTTAATCCCGATTTCTTAAATAATTTGAAAGAACGCGTTTTTCTATTTTTCAGCATCATAAGCTCTTTAGTAAACCAAGCCTGCGTTGGATGATCATATGTTATTTTACGTTTAGGAACAATCTTCTCAAATATGCTGTAAATAGTTTGATTAAAATGTAAAACGTTTGAATCGATATCGCCACACACCTCAGGCCAAGTTACTTTAGACAGTTCTTTATTTAATTTCTTATAGTTGGCTTTTGAGAAGTTAAAATCAAAGTTACAACTTGAGCAGCCTTGTGTACATTGAGCATTACTTAAGGTCTCATGAAATATTTCCATAGAAGGGTGGTAGACGTCTTCTGGTAAAACCAGCGGATCGCAACGACTTACAGAAAATTTATTTTTATCATCGACAAGAACTAAATCTAAGACTTTGCCAAACTTGTTTGCTGTAACGTTTATTTGATTAAGACAGAGATCGGAAATTCCATCCAAAAAGTCATTGAAGCCCGGTCTGGATGGATTTGGAATAATATTTCCATCGACTATTTTCCACGATATATGAGGTAGGTTAAAATCACCCAGAACAATCATCGAGTCAGAATCTTTAGTCAAAAAGTAAACCGTTTTGAGCAAAGAGATAACTTGTAAGTACAAAGCAAAATCTGATGCTGGAGGGATATAACAAACAAATAAGTACATGGAGACATTTGCTAGCTGAATGCGGATGCATTTGAACTCAATGGAATCAATGCTAGGTAAATCAACCTCCTCTGAAGGTATTGAGGAATGAACTGCAAGTAAAACTCCACCCCCGACCCTGTTCAAGCGATCATTTCTATAAACTTGATATTCGTTACAAAAAAATTCAGAGTTGAAAACATGAGGTTTTAGCCAAGTTTCGGTAAAAGCAATTACGTTATAGTTACAACAAAAAGATTTCAAATAAAGATCGGTTAGTTTGGTATTTAAACCTCTGACATTTTGATAAAAGATAGTCATGGTTTTAGTACTCAGTTTTTTTGGCTCAACGTTATCACGAGAGATTGTTGCTACATTTTGAACATTTCTATTTGGTCTGTATTCAAACTCCCGCACAAGAGCACCGGGGGGCCAAAAAGAACTATTCGAAAGAGCGTCGAAATCTTTTTCAGCGACATCAATTCTAAATGAAGACATATTTCTCTGATATTCAAACTCCCGCACAAGAGCACCGGGGGGCCAAAAAGAACTATTCAAAAGAGCGTCGAAATCTTTTTCAGCGACATCAATTCTAAATGAAGACATATTTCTCTGATACGTGAAATTAAACTTTTTAATAGTCAAGTTACGATCTTTTACTTTAGTCGAAATATGGTACATTAAATCTTCTTCTGTAGTGTCAGGATGGAACCTAGACACAAAAATAGATTTTTTGCGAGGGACCACAACCAACTTCTTTTTTCAGACTCAATTACAATAACGGGAGGATCCGGATTTTTTTTAGAGGATGTCTTTGGAGGGTTCTTGGACGTTGCCCGAACAGATGTGCTTGGAATTGGGGACGCCAAGTCTATCAATTCGATGGCTTGCGGCAAGTTCGGCTCTAATAAAGGAGCAGGCTCGCGCTCGCCATCACGATTGATAGACTTTTCCAATTGAAGCGATCTGTCCAGATTTCCAAACGTTTTAAAAATGTTTTCATATTTTTTGAATTTTTCGGTCAGCAAAGAAAAGTCTTTGCTGATCTCGGAAAACCCGTTTCTGATATGTCGAAAGACCTTACAAAGATCAACTTCCGTCGATCTACATTTTGAACAAGACCAGCGCAGACCTTTTCCATCATTAATAAGATCAGCTGTTCTACCAGTTAAGCCAGTGCACTTTGCGTGGACAAGTGCATCACACAGCCAGCATGCTACAAAGCGCTCCGACTCGCTTTTTATCTGGCAATTTTCAAACGTGCACGACATTATATTATTAATAATTATAAAAATTAAAAATTAAAAAAAAATTATAAAATTAAAAAAAATTTAGTAGTTAAAAATTTAGTAGTTAAAAATAAAAAGCTATAAAAACAACCCTGGCAGTTTGGAAGGCAATGTACTGAGCGAACAGTTTTAAACACACTGTACTTGACGTTTAACAAACCACGCAAACAGCTGTAACGAAAAAGGAGTGAGAAAAAGAAAAGCAAGTCAGCGCACAACAACAATTACAATGTAAAATGTAAGCCTTTCAAAAGCAACAAATACAATATGCAAAAACACAACTCGGCACACACAAATTCAAAAGAATGAATTTATAATTATTTAATTTTCAATAATTTATCAAGAATTTACACTTTTCACAACAAGTAGTGAAGCACATTAAGTATTCAACTCAAAAACTTTAATCTTAAACTTCAAATTTACAGATATATGACAAATATGATTAAATTTTTAGATAAAAGCACAGAGCAAAATATAAACACAACTACACAGCTTGACGTTTGCGAATATTGTCATCAAACATCTTGAAAAGCAGCAAAAAATGTTGTAAAAAGTGTGAAAGAGACATATTCTGTAATAATTGGAACTTATTTTACAAGTTATTTACTCTTCCTTTCGTTTTTATTGTCAAAAAAAACCAAACGCCACCATCGGCCGCTTGTCAAAATAGAATTAGATTTAATCTGGCGACAGCGGCATCTGTGATTGATTGCCGCTTTGCCGCGTCGTGTTAAAAAAATTCCTCCCCATAAGAACACGTGTAAAAATAATTTGACTGATGCCGCTTGTCGTTTGCCGTTTTCATTCTGGTTACCACTATTAAGTCTGCAGACGAAATTTTATCACAGTACTCTCGAGATGAATTGGCATTGTCCAACGTTAACCTCTTAATATCACAACTATTAGCTAAAACTATATTTAATATAATTTCAGGTCGCATACGTACGCACTACTGTGGGAGTTACTCCAATAAGAAATATTGTTCCCTTCTTATTTGCTGAATGTACTCTGCCTTTTATTAATTAGGATGGTCGTCACCAAAGATTTCCAATCAAATGGCTAAAGTTTTTCAATGAGATTGTTTTTCGTAAGCATAAATTTCCACACATTTGTATTTAACGTTAAAACTTTACTTCCATTTAACAGGTGCAAGAAAACACTCAATAAATTTTTCTATTTTTGCCCTGCAACCCAAATTTAACGTTGTTTGAATCTCGAAGTTTGTATATGTATTTAACTTTTTGTAAGAATTTACTTAATAAAATGGTTTTCAATATTGATCAACCATGAGCATGGCTTCTAGGTCAAAAATAAAAAAGTTCCTTGAACGCTTTCCTGCGAATTCTATTTAGCCCAATACGGGGACCCCAATGCGCATCTGCCTCTCATTATTATATGCCAAAAAAGATTGATTAGTTATAATTTTTATTAGTTCGTATGTATTTTATTGGTACTTTACTTGTATATTAATGTAATGTAATTTTTAAAATAACAGGTGGGTATTTCCATGTAAAATCGTGCATTTAATAATATAAAGAAAATTGAATTTTTAATTCTTTTTTAGTCAATTTGTTTTCAGCATTTTCGTTACTATTAACTAATAAATAGTTATTATTATAAATAAATTGATGAAGAGGTAGGTTCATATCGCTGCCTTAATTTACAAAGGCCCTGTCTGACACATTTTCCGAAAGTGCATTTTGCACATACTTTAAGGTATTACTAGCAATAATAACGCATATAAAACTAAAAAGCTTGCGTTCAATGTAAAAAAATTGGTTTTTTGTTTATCCTGTATTGGTGTTTTTTTGAAGCTTATTTGGGGTCGTTTTTTATTTCTTTTGGGTCATAATTTCTTTGCGCAATTTTTCATATCTAACTATTCTGCCGTCACCAATTCTGACTTTCTAAATTATCCCTATGAGCTACATGAGAACAATTTAATTAATTGTTCAACTATATGCGCCAATGATGTTCTTATTTATCTGAAAACCTTGAAGGAATCTTTTAAATGCGGTCCTGATAGGATTCCTACATGCTTCTTGAAGAAGTGTGCTAACAATCTTTACCAACCCCTTACCAATTTGTTCAATCTGTCACTAAAGTGTGGTGTTTTTCAAAAAGCATGGAAAGAGTCGTTTCTTCTACCGCTTCATAAAAGCGGAAGCAAGGCTTCTATAGAGCACTATCGTGGCATAGCAAAGCTTTCTGCCATCCCAAAAGTGTGTGAAGCTATTGTTACCAATCAGCTTACGCAGGGCCGTGCGCAGGCATTGTCCTTGGGGGGGTTTTAATTTAGATTTGCAATCGCATACATTTTTAACTAAGATAAACATATTTGCTGAAACAGATACCTAGACCCATACATCATAAATTTAAATGTTCTTTAACTTTTCTGAGACTGCATACTCTGATACCTAAAACCATACCCAAGAAAATTTTTTTGGTTGTACACATTTGTCTGTATTTGATAGAGAATTGGTGATATGATGATGGCATATCCCAGATAACTAAAAGTGCAAAAAAAGACTCCTTTCCAAAAGAGTCCGAAATGAGTCCGATTTCGATGAATTTGAAGCGTTTTTGACTATTTTTAAATGAACTGCGGAGCCTTTTATTGGTGCTTTTCTGAACCTTTTTCTGAGCCTTTTATTCCTCCATTCTGAAGGTTTTTAGAGCCTTTTCAGACGCCTTGGTGCTTTTCTTTTTCATCCATTCAGAGGGTTTTTGAACTCTTTTCGGAGCCTTTTATTGGTGTTTTTTTGAAGCTTATTTGGGGTCGTTTTTTATTTCTTTTGGGTCATAATTTCTTTGCGCAATTTTTCATATCTAACTATTCTGCCGTCACCAATTCTGACTTTCTAAATTATCCCTATGAGTTACATGAGAACAATTTAATTAATTGTTCAACTATATGCGCCAATGATGTTCTTATTTATCTGAAAACCTTGAAGGAATCTTTTAAATGCGGTCCTGATAGGATTCCTACATGCTTCTTGAAGAAGTGTGCTAACAATCTTTACCAACCCCTTACCAATTTGTTCAATCTGTCACTAAAGTGTGGTGTTTTTCAAAAAGCATGGAAAGAGTCGTTTCTTCTACCGCTTCATAAAAGCGGAAGCAAGGCTTCTATAGAGCACTATCGTGGCATAGCAAAGCTTTCTGCCATCCCAAAAGTGTGTGAAGCTATTGTTACCAATCAGCTTACGAATCCTATCTCTACCTTGATTTCCGACTGTCAACACGGGTTCTGTAAGGGAAAGTCCACCGTTACAAACTTACTTGAATTTACTTTTGGAGTTCCTCAAGAAAGCCGTCTTGGCCCGATTCTGTTCTTGTTGTTTATAAATGATATTTCTACAGTAATATAATTTTCGAAAATTTTAATGCTCTGTAGCTGAGCAGTTTTAGATCTCGACGATTAACAAACTAAAGCCTTTCAAAGACTCGGCACGAAAGAACAATCCGCGCGTATTGCGGATGCGCCCCTTGAGCCGGTCGGGCGGGATATGGTGGATAATCCGTTGGGAGTTATTATTATTATTATTATTATAAATAATAAAAATTAACCCCCAAAACCCCCCGTGCGCACGGGCCTGATCAGTACATACAACACTTTTTGCTAGGTCCTGCAGATTCAAACATAGTAAGCAATCATTACGGATTTTTTAAATTTTCTTTGTAAAAATATAAAAAAAATTTGTACTTTGCGAGGAAGCATCTCGAAAACATTTTGTTTTTTTGCAGATATTTTTTCCTTCCTCTAAGCTTTGTTTTATTACAAAAAAAACAAGCTATCAGTGAACAAAATCGATGAACTAGTACAAAAGTTATAAGCATTCAAGTAAATATATCCATTTAATGCTTAAGTACCCTACTGGTACATATGTGTTAGTATTCGTATATCAGTTAGTTAGCAGGTAGATTTTCGAAAAGTTATTAGATACAAAAAGCTGTTAGTGTCGTCTTTTCAAACCTAGGTACATTTTAAACAAGAGCATATTTTTGAGGCAGGTAGTGTTTTTTTTGTAGAACTAGGGAACCTTTTTGTTTAGGTAGGCTTGAATTTTTACTGGATCTAAGTATAAATAAGAGTACATGCGCCTTGTTCCTTCATAATATCTGCAAGGCTCGCCGGATACTGTTCAGTTTATAACCCGTCATTTACTTATACATAAAAAATGAATAAAAGGGCGCGAGAGTTTAAGTGTACAAATGATCCAGATATGTTCTGTTTCATCTGCGGTCAATTTATTGTTAAAAGTATGAGACGTGTGTTTTCAACTATTAACTTGAGCAATTTTTGCATTATCTCATATGTTTCCTTCGTATTTACTGCATGCGCGATCGGGATAGATGGCTTTTGGTTGCCAATATGCAATAATACGGCCTTTAAACTTAATTTATTGCCGTCTATGAACAATCGCCACTCTTTTGAATCATATGGCTCACCAAATTGTTTGAATAGACCAGCAATGTCTTTGCAGTAACAAACACTGTCCTCCTTCGTATAGTACTTGGAAAATTCTTCGTGACGAGTTCTATAATATGTTACCTTAACATCGGATGAAACAAATTTAAATTGTTGCATTCGAGAGGCGTGTAGTTCGGCCTTTTCCTTTGACAATTCCAAATCCCTTATCCAATCATCGAGTTGTGCTTGTGACAAAGAATTTCTTTCGTTTTCCATTTGAAATTCAGTACAACATGATGCCGCGTAATCAGATACTACTGTTGACAATGAAACTGGAGCCGGAACTAAAGTTAAATTTGATTCTGGCAATGTCGCTTCTGTTGAAATTAGTTCTGGGGGGTTACTCTGTATCGCGATGCGAAAGCAAATAGTGGCCTTTACACGATCACACGGCGTGACAAACATGGTGTGATGAAAAAATAAATTGCTTTCGTTCAAACGGTCATGCATGTTGGACAACTTCATTTCTCTGTTATTTGTGAACGAAGCAACATGGCACGCGCATTGGTTGCAGCACTTGTATTTAACATTTTAGAAGAAGATCTAGAAGTGTTTCATAGGCAGCATTCTTTTTTATTCTATTTTTGTATTCTTCGCTTTTAATTTTCCAGATTTCTGGAAAGCTTCGATACACTTTGAAGAACTCCTTCCAAATTTCTTTGTTTTCCCGCGATGCCATTACCCTCCAATTTTTGCTTATCGACTGAAAAAATACACTACGTGCATGATGCAAGCGTTTACACTATCACGCATGTGTGTCACACCATCATGTTTTCAAAAATTTTAGAAAACCATCACGCATGTGTGACACACACGAATTTCTTATGTTTACACGCTCAAACTTCTCATCAAACCGCAAATGTTTGTCACGCCGTGTGATCGTGTAAAGGCCACTAATGCTATTAGCAAGCTGTCAAATCACATACATTTTTTTTCAAATGCGAAAGAAATTTCTTTCGCATCGCAATACAGAGTAACCCCCCTGGTAATGACACTGTAGATACGCTCGCATAGGTTACTTTTGTGGAATTTCCAACCCCAAGTACTTTTGTAGTACAAATATAGCAGTCCGTTGAATGGCAAGTTGGTTCCCTCCACTTCATTGGTGTAATAAATTTCACACGTCGCCTAATAGATAGTTTCAGAAATTAGTCAGCTATGCATTAAAAGGGAACAAATTCCTAATTTTTACAACGTACCTTTTTGTTCCGGTTTCCGAAGAAATCAATTCGACTCGGCATGTGGTGCACACAGTGTTCGGTGTCCATGGTTTTTCATTGTTTTTAGGGTCAATTCCAAAACACTTATAGTATGTAACTTTCAAAGGATTTGAAAACACACGTCTCATACTTTTAACAATAAATTGACCGCAGATGAAACAGAACATATCTGGATCATTTGTACACTCAAACTCTCGCGCCCTTTTATTCATTTTTTATTTTTAAGTAAATGACGGGTTATAAACTGCAATTATAAACTGAACAGTATCCGGCGAGCCTTGCAGATATTATGAAGGAACAAGGCGCATGTACTCTTATTTATACTTAGATCCAGCAAAAATTCAAGCGATGAGATTGTTTTTTGTAAGCATAAATTTCCACACATTTGTATTTAACGTTAAAACTTTACTTCCATTTAACAGGTGCAGTTCATGGTTCCGATATGGATTTTTCTAAATTTGACAGTGAAATGCGAAAGGGGGTCCGATCCGCGAAAAACAAAATGTATAAAAGCAAATCCAATCAATAATATTTTCTTTTGTAATACATACATATGTAAACTAAACTAAAACTAGAAGTATTTATTTGGCATCTGAAAGTCAACTTTATTCATATTTATTCCATTTTTAAGTTAAAAATAAATGTACATTAGCATAATGAAATTTAATGAATTCCAGTGTACTTATGTAAAATGAAAAGACAAAACGGATTTGAAGCGTAAACTTAAGTATTTATATGCATTTATTTTCACCATTTCTTATACTTATACATAAATCTCATTAATCTATTTTTTTTATTGATTAAACAAAAGACAATCGTAAATTCTTCACTAACCGTAATTAAAGGTTTATGTACTGAAAATGAATTTAAATATACACTAAGCCTATGTTCATTTAAACAATTGATCTTATTAAACTTCGTATCGTAAATAGAAAAGCAGTTTTAAGAGGTGAGTGCAGTTCGCAAGAAAACACTCAATAAATTTTTCTATTTTTGCCCTGCAACCCAAATTTAACGTTGTTTGAATCTCGAAGTTTGTATATGTATTCAACTTTTTGTAAGAATTTACTTAATAAAATGGTTTTCAATATTGATCAACCATGAGCATGGCGTCTAGGTCAAAAATAAAAAAGTTCCTTGAACGCTTTCCTGCGAATTCTATTTAGCCTAATACGGGGACCCCAATGCGCATCTGCCTCTCATTATTATATGCCAAAAAAGATGCGCCTCTAGGCCGCAGCACTAGTTGCGTAGTCGGTGCGCATCACTCTTGCAAAATTAGTTGCATATTCGATGCACATCCCTGTCGCATTTTTAGATACCAAAGGGATGCGCATCACTCCTGCATTATTGGTCGCTTATTTAGGGTGCATCCGTCAAGCGACTCGTGAAGCCTTCTACCTGCGCAACATTCATAAGAAAGTGATGCGCCGATTTCCAATGACATGCCAATGTTAAAAGAGGCGTAATGTGCTACATAAACGATGCGCTTCATTGCATCTACGAAGCGCTTCCGATGTGCTATTCCACCTATAGGGAACTAACAGTGATTCAGATACGGATAAACTGTTTGCATGTAACACTGTCTTACAATGATTTTGCACCAAAGCTGATATATTTTTTTTCGTGCTCAAAGCATCGCTTAAGACACGATCAATTTTTTCCCTCCTATCTTGTAGGAAATTTTATAGCAAAAATTTCGGTATATATAGATCTTGAAAAATATGCAAACTAATTGGCAATTTCGGCCTTTACAAAAAAAGAGCAAGTTCAGAAAAAATGAGAGTTTTTTCTAAAATACAGTTTTATTGTCTTTTCACGTAGTATAACTTCGTATTCTTTTTATCACAAGTTATTTGATCAAATCATACATGCTTTATATTACTCCGACATTTCCTGAAAGCGTATCTTAGATTTCGATTTGGCTTTTCCTCCTTGTCATTTTCTGACAGTGCCAAGAACCAGACATACTCCCCCATCATACGACTCGTGCATTTCCTTTTGTGTCTGGTCTCGATCACTTTGATCACCAAGGTTTTTTGGAAAAAAATCAAGATGTGAGTTGAGAAAATGTAGTTTCAATAGTTAAGTTCGAAAGCATATTGAGTTCCGTACCATGAAAGCAGGCAAGAAACCATTGAAATTAGGTGAAGTTGCTAATTGTACTACGTTGCAGTGCAATGAACACAGCCAATTCGTCTGTCACAATCAGGTGTTTTATGTCATTTTGACAACAAATATTAATTAAAAAAATCAACAAATTTATATCAGAAATAGAAAAAAATTCAAAAAAGGACGTTGGAAGCGACGCAATTAAAAAAAATAATTGCAGTGTGGGCTCAATTTAGCCATGAGCTGCATGGAGCACATAAAAATAGCCATATACATATATGCAAAGATGTGCACGCAGCTGGCAAAGGAGCACGCAGTTTCGAGTTTTCATTGAGTTCATTTTTCTTTTATTTTATTTTTAACTTTGTTTTTTTTATTTTGTTTAATCAGCTGGTAAGTGCCAACCATGATCCAAACATAACAGGTCGTAGCAGCTCGACAAACATACAAACACACAAAAATTTTCTATGTATTTTGTTTTTGTAATTTGTGGGTTTATAGTCAAAATCGTACTGAAAAATGGGTTGATTGTCAAAATTCGAGAAAAAAATAAAAATCAGCTGGCCTATCGACACGACCTGTATTATTGGATCATGGTGCCAACGTCATAGAAAACCAAATGTGTGTCACTATGCTATTACATGGTTTCCTGAGCTTTCATTGTAGTACACATTGTGGTGTAGACACCATATGTCTGTCATAGGTATTACACTTAATTTTTATTTTTATTTAGCTTTGTATTTAACTTTCTTGGGTTTCGCCAATACTCGATTTTGGCACCTCAAAAATCAGAGATGTTAATAGGCATATACAGCTGATTTTAGTAAACAAATAAATGGTTGTGTCTAGTCCTAGACTTACATTGCAAAATTCATTCAATGAGTGGGGGTTTTTGATTAAAATATGAAAATTGTGAACAGGAAAATTAAAAAAATGTTATCTTATCTAATAACAATTATTATGAATTTTGAAAGAAACGAAGTTATACTACGTGAAAAGACAATAAAACTGTATTTTAAAAAAAACTCTAATTTTTTCTGAACTGGCCCTTTTTTTGTAAAGGCCGAAATTGACAATTAGTTTGCATATTTTTCAAGATCTGTATATACCGAAATTTTTGCTATAAAATTTCCTACAAGATAGGAGGAAAAAAATTGGTCGTGTCTTAAGCGGTTCTATAGATTTCTGACGTCAAAGCTCGGAATATATAACGAAAATGAGGTTTTCGTTAAATTTGATTGTTGACATTTTCGACGATATCTTTTAAATGGGGAAGTCAAAAAAAGGGAGCGATAGCATAGAATTTGCGCAAAATCGTCCCTTTTGAATAAAAGTAAAGATTGTCGATATAGCAGATGTACCAAAAAAGATAATTAGGTTTGAATGTGAGAACACAGGGATAAATTTTGCAAATTTTTCGAAAAACAGTGAAATTGAAATAACTCAGAATTTCTCCGGTTTACCCCCACTTTTTTCACATTTTTCTATGTTTTTCGAAGCTTTGAGGTGGAAGAAAAATATCTCAGCTTTGGTGCAAATAATTTTTAAAATTTTGTAAGACAGTGTAATTGCGTATAGACTTCTGTGCGTCCGCAAACGCTGTGCGTTTATATTAGGTTGAGCTGTTATACGTACACGTGGGTTAAGCAGCCATTATGCATACTTAGCATAGACTTGACTTGACTTGGGAACTGCCATTTAGCACTTAGAAAAATAACAAGAGAGCACACTAGCCAGTTTCAAATAAGAGTAAACGTTTCCCATATCGAATTGTTTTTTAAAAGTAATCGTGTGATTTTTTGCATGTAACTCAGTAAAAAGTACCAAAACGCATTTTCTTGGCATTAGATTTCGATTTTCTGAGCTTATCTACAATCATTATATAGTCAATGCCAAAAAAAAACTATAAAGCATTTTGGGAGGAAAAAAAATTATTTTTAGGTTAGTCTAATTTGAATTCAATTTATTTGACAGTAAGTTTTGCGGCTGCCATATGAATAATATACATCCAAAAATTCTTATCTCTATAGAATAGTTGGAGGATTTTATCAAAATTAAACTTAGAATTTACATAGAAAATCAAAACTCAACAGAATTCTAAGTCAAGTAGGGTAATCGGATACATGCAAACTTCATTAAACAGAACGCTAAGTGGCAGTTCGAAGTCAAGTCTATGCTAAGTATGCATAATGGCTGCTTTACACGTCGGTGGGTAATTCAGCTATTACATGGCACTCTCATAAGACAGGTCGTGTCAGCTGACACGTACTACGTGCTTGCGTCGGTGGATAATTGAACCATTAAGGCCGGGACATTGGTGCAGTAGTCGTATCGCTGTAGTCGTATCCTTAACGTAAGAGAAAAACCAACATGCATTTGGTCGGTAAGGTTACGTTACAGATAGTAGAACCAATAATCGATTACATTGTTTCTCATATGGTTGGTCGATGTTATGGTAATCCTGCGGTGTAGCGTAGAAAGCTCCCTCACAATACCCTACTTCCCCATGCTACTCCTCCGTGTGCACCTGGCTCGTTTTACAGCCCGAAGTCTCAGCCATTGCCGTGGGATTCAAGGAGAAGAGTAGCACTGGTAGTTCTACACCAACAGACCACACAAAAAAAATTATGTGCACACTAGCGGACAGACTACTCTAGCAAAAAAATAATTACAACAACAGATTTCATGTAAAGTGACACCACATGTTATCATTCCTACCCATTTACACTACTGGCAGCTGAAGTTGTTGGAACTGCCCCATGCCCGCCCTTACCATGGCTTCCAAAGAGGTTACTGAAATATAACAATATACGAAAGCCCCGCCTTCTCACAACTTACCTCACCTTTGGTTTCAGACAAGGATAAAAAAACTTAGAGGATCATTTTTACCTTTTTTCTCAATTCAATACAAAATCTTTTTATTCAAGGTTATCATGTACATATCGATACTTAACTATATACCTGCTTACATTCATATGTACGTCCCTAATTATGATTTGCTTATTGTTACATTTGCTCTAATTAACGTGAAAGAAGCAAAAACTATAAATCAAAACAAACCGAAGTTTTCCTCAGATAATTAGAGAGAGGAAGATAAAGCTATTTTGCAAAGGCAAGGGAAAGTCAACGGCAAAAAAAAATAAACAAAACAAAAATATCAATCTCTCCTACTATTAGCTCCACTCTCCTGATAGCTTTATCCAATGCAATCCCACATAGCGAAACAGGTTTTTGCATAAATATGTATGTAGGTACTTTGTTTTTTTTTTTGTACTAGGGTGGGCGCAAAAGTTATATTTTAATTATTAATAAAAAGAAAAATTAAAATTAAACACTCGTATGCGCGTGCATATGTATATGTATAAGTATACCTTGATTGGGATAGCCCTGTTATATAGGTATAGTTAAGCCCTGGTTGCAAAAAAAAACTAATTTTGGAATAATTTAAACTTTCGGAATAAAAACACCACAATATTACGTATCGATAAATGTACAAATACTCACATTTCTTGTGCCGGGTTCGAGTTGAAGCGCTTCCCTCGTCGTGGTTTTGATGAACGGCGTACCAGGCTTAGTAAATAGATATATGAAAAATTTGTTTTGTGATATGTTTTTTTTGTTCCTGAAGTAAATTATTCCTTAAATTTGCACAACTATCTACAAATCGATCTTGAAGAAAACAGCTTTACCATTTCATACTATTCTTTTCCTTTTTGTTGTATATAACTTTTTTTTTTATGCATATATGTATATGTGATTTACGGAAACTGTATATATATCTCCGGTACTTACATATATATAAATGTATATGTAGATTACTAAATTCTTTACTCTATATTTTTACTCCTTTCACATTTCACAACTAATTCCTTGGGTTTTCGTTTTTTTTTTTTCTTTTTATTTATACCATTTTTAATTCAATAAATTTTGTAGGGATATAGATTAAATTCAATTCCATGTTCAAGTGCGTTTTAACACTTTACCGCGTTGACTAAATAACTGCTAAGCGGGTATCGGCGTCTGACTTGAGCCTAGCTGTTTATTCTCTTATACTATTTAGTTTAGCTACCCAGCAAAGCGACATATTTACGTTTATGAGAACTGATTTAGAATAATTCCAAAAACTCTGAACAAAAAAAAAATACCTTTAAGTTATTTTCTTTACTTCTTTTACAAAACAATTTTTTTTCTCTTTTTTTGGAGCAGTGAAATAACGCCCGGGGAAATAACGCCCGCCGAAAAAAGGAAATAAGGCCCGCAGGCTTTGTTTCTTTTCTAAAAGGAAATAACGCCCGCGGGCATTATTTCTTTTCTGAAAGGAAATAGCGCCCGCGGGCATTATTTCTTTTCTAAAATGAAATAGCGCCCGTCGACAAAAAGAAATAACGCCCGCGGGCGTTATTTCCTTTTTGAAAGGGAAATAACGCCCGCGGGCCTAATTTCCGTTTTGAAAAATAATTTTGCAGGGCCGGAGCAAGTTATGGGCACAGCAAAGCTAACATTTTCAGTTTGCAAATTATAACTATGTTTAGGAAGGACATCACCGTGGCGGTAGCCACGGCTATGGCACACACCCGGAGTTGGAATGGCGTAGCCCAGGGTTATTTTTTGAAGCGCGGCCGAAGGCCGCCTACGCGGAAAGGTGTTCTGCACAGAAAAAACATGGATCGGGCGGGGCAGTTAAATAACGCCAGGGGAAATAACGCCCGTGGTCGTTATTTCCCTTTGAAAAGGAAATAAAGCCCGCGGGCGTTATTTCCTTTTCAAAAGGGAAATAACGCCCGCCGAAAAAAGGAAATAAGGCCCGCGGGCTTTGTTTCTTTTCTAAAAGGAAATAACGCCCGCGGGCATTATTTCTTTTCTGAAAGGAAATAGCGCCCGCGGGCGTTATTTCTTTTCTAAAATGAAATAGCGCCCGTCGACAAAAAGAAATAACGCCCGCGGGCGTTATTTCCTTTTTGAAAGGGAAATAACGCCCGCGGGCTTTATTTCCTTTTCAAAAGGGAAATAACGCCCACGGGCGTTATTTCCCCGGGCGTTATTTCACTGCACCCTTTTTTTCTGTATTAACTATTTTCAACCTACTGTACCTATGCAAAAGTACTTCACTTTATTTTACACATTCATTTCGTGATCTCCTGGTTGTCCGATTTTATTCCTTGCAGAAGTTTCTGGGATGTCTGGGCACTCCGGATGAATGTTGGTCTTTGCCCTGATTAAGTCTCTGCCGAGAGTGTTTCGCCAAGTACGGCTCCAATAATTGGCCAGTATAACGCGGAATTTTATGGTGGCTTAAGCGTGGCGTATTTAATTAATTTGAAAAGCTTGCGTTGTTTTTCGCTTTTGCTTATATAAAAAAACTTTACAAAAACCGCGGTACTTTGTATTATAAGTACATACTTAAAAGAAAACTTGAAACATTTCAAGACCGAATTTTACTTTTCGCACGTAGCGTCGTGATGTTGAGCCAGGAACCAGAAGAAGAGACCGTTTCTCATTCGGAGGGCTTATTTATAGCCAGCCTTAACCGGAAACGTGCGGTATTTTCTCATCTTTTTCTTCACATTCTTTGCCTGACATTTCTATTATCAGTAATAGAATACTCGCAGAGAAAAAAGGAAGGTTCTATTCACAATGAACTATCTTTAGCTAAAACCTTTGTTTTAATTATGGAATTTCGATAGGTGCTTTTAGACTGGTCTTAGCAATATCGTTTCTGAAGTAGGTATGGGTATTTGCATTAAAAAAAAGAATTAGACGATATATTTTTTTGTCTGTATGTAGCCCATTACAAAACAAGCATTGCTGCACGGTAGCAAGGATTGAATGCGGGCTGCAATTATAAAATTTGTTTTTTTATGTCCTTTTTGTGATAATATTCTTTTCGATTCGTATCTACGTCTTCTAGGTGGTATATGTTATTACCCTTTTTGCCTATAACCCTGCACTTTATAAATTTGGGAGCGAATTTCGAGGAGAATTTCTTGGACGCGTCGCTCAGTACAAAGTTACGCCTATAGACTACGTCTCCAACATCAAAAGTAGTTTCGGTGCTGCGAAGATTGTATCGCTTGGCGGAATTGGCGAAGGCTTTCGACATATTATTGCCGATCGACTGTCTTACAAGCTTTAATTTATCACACGGATTTAGAACCTCACCATCGAAAGACTGCAGACTTCTGATTAGTGTATAGTCCTGCGCGTTAGTTACCATTTGTTGACCAAAGAGTGAATAGTAGGGACTAAAGCCAATTGTCTGGTGGTAGGAGCTACGTAAAAATTCTGCAATTTCCGGCATATGTTTATCCCAATTAGTCTGCTCTTTAGAGACATATGTACATATCGCTGATATTATGGAGCGATTTACCCTCTCACTAGCATTCGCCTGCGGACTGTAAACCGCTGTGTATATGGGATTGATAGCTCTTTCGGCAATAAAATTATTGAACTTGGAACATTTGAACTGCTTCCCATTGTCACTTAAGATGGACTCGGGAGTACCAAATACAGTAAAGACGTGTTCCCGCAAATAATTTATATATGCTGGCGATGCTAGTTTTTTTAACGGCTTCAGCAAAGGAAATTTATTCATGTGGTCAACGACAATAAACAATCCTATATTTCCCTCCTTTGACCTAGGATAGGGACCTAATAAATCAATATACAATTGTTGAAATGGGCGGTGGACTGTGAATTTGTTTGTCATCGGGGGCCGAAGGGTGATATTGGAAGGTTTAGTTTGCTGGCACATCTCGCAGCTAGAAACTAGCCTCTTAACATCAGCGGTCATTTCTGGCCAGTAAAAATTTAAGCGGAGTCGCTCCAGGGTCTTGGCGATGCCACCATGACATTTGTTAGGAGGATTGTGAGCACCTTCAATAACGTTCTGAACTAATCCTTGCGGTATCCAAAGCTTCCAATTACATCTTTCGTTTTCAACATTTCCATCAGGATGCTCGGTACGTTTGTAAATTTTATTGCCCTCGATTTGCACATCGGGCAACCGCGTCTGATGTTCTAATATGTAGCCCCTGAGCCTTTGGTAAGACTCCGACTCGAATTCTGGAGAATTTAAATCGACTATTGGTTGAAATTCAAGTTCGCTGACATCCTCAAAATTCTGTCTGGATAAGCAATCTGGAACCACATTTTGTGTTCCTCGACGATGCATGATATTGAATTTGTAGCCTTGTAATTTCAAAGACCATCGAGCGAGTCTACCACTGAGGTCAGGTTGTTGCATAAGCCACTTGAGGCTAGCGTGGTCAGTTATAACGGTAAATTCCTGTCCCTCTACATATGCGCGGAATTTTTTTATGGCCAGAATTGCTGCTAAGCACTCCAGCTCCGTCACACTGTAGTTCGATTGGGCTTTGTTCAACTTCTTTGAAAAATATGCTATGGGCATTTCTTCTCCCTGTTCATTGACTTGCGCAAGCACGGCACCTACACCTAGTTTACTCGCATCACATTGGATCAAGAAAGGTCTTTTATAATCTGGGTTGACTAGTACCGGGGCCGAAGCTAGTTTCTGCTTTAAGGTCTCAAAGGCCTCTTGCGCCTCTGTGTTCCATTGAAACCCGCGAGCTTTCTTCAAGAGGTTAGTTAAGGGTACAGTTAGGGTGGCAAAATTGTCTACGAATCGTCTGTACCATCCGACCATTCCAAGAAACCTTCTCAATTGCTTCACTGTCGTAGGTGGTGGAAAATCTAACATTGAAGAAACTTTGTCGGAATCTACACAGAGTGTACCGTTTCCTACCACAAATCCCAGATACTTCACCTCTCGTATGCAAAACTTGCTCTTTTCTATATTTATTGTGAGACCAGCTTTTCTTAGTTGATGTGCAACCTCAGATAATACAGACATGTGCCTATCAAAAGTACTGGATATAATCAATAAATCGTCCAGGTAAACAAATACCTCATCCTTTAAGTTTGCTGGGATAACATGATCCGGCAAAGAGCTTGTGGCGCATTACAGAGGCCGAACGGCATTACTCGGTATCTGTAAAGTGGCCTGTTTGGCACGGTAAAGCACGTCAAGTCACGAGAACTTTCAGATAAAGGGATTTGCCAAAAAGCTTTTCGTAAATCAAGGGACGAAATAAATTCCGCTTTAGGCAACCGACTTAATATTCCCTCTATGTGAGGTAGGGGGTATACGTCCTTTACAGTCACACTGTTGACCTTTCTCGCGTCAAGGCACAGTCGCACTTTATTTGGTTTACGGACTAGAACTATGGGACTTGCCCATGGACTGTTTGGTGCTTCTTCAATGACTCCTAGCTTAATCATCTCATCGATTTCTTTGTGTACCAGTTTTTCAATTGCTGGTGATATGGGAAAATACCTTTGCTTTATAGGTTTCACATTGGGCTCCAAATCGATTGAATGTTCAATAAGAGAAGGTTTACCTAACCCTTCCTTTTCGTAATCCGGGAACAAGTTCTTTATCCTATCCAGTTTTGAATTTTGTATATTTGTAAGAATATCTTTCTCCCCTACTCCTGTATCCTCTTTCGAGGCTTCCATATCTATTTGCGCGATTAAATTCGGTGAAATTTTAAACTTCTGCCAGAAATCAATCCCTAGTATCAGGTTTTGAGAAAGGCTCTGGACAACATAAAAGTTAATGGGTAATGTATTATTTTTGAAAGTTACAGGCAAGCGAATTGTACCATACACAACTTGTTGACGACCATCTGCGGTTGTTAATGAAGTGGCGTGGGTGGATAGATTGTTGTGTTTGCAGATCTCTTTGGCAAAGTTGTTTCCTATGCACGATACTTGTGCACCACTATCTAAAAGTCCAAGGTATTTTTGGCCAGCAATAACTACCTCGGCATACGGTCTTAAATCATTTTCCTTATTAGTAATAGAGCAGATTAAAGCATGAATCTGTTTCCGCTCATTCTTGACTTTGTTCCAAAAGTTCCTCATACGCAGAGTAGACCTAGACAACTGTGCATGTTCTGGGTGGCTGTTATCATTAAAAATTCTGTTCCGCATATCGTTGTACAGTTTTAAGCGTTGTTCGTAAGGGATTATTTTAAACGGAGATTTTGCGCTTTGTTCAGTCCGGTCTTGTAAATTATTCTTTTGTATTGAAAAGGAACTGTCATCGGTATTTAAGCTTTGCGAAGGTTCGATTTCGAGCCCTCGCAAGTATTCAAGTTTTTCGAACGGCAATTATTGCAGTTTGGCTTGTAAATACCTACTAGTCCACAGCCGTAGCAGAATATGGTACGAGCTGCAGTACAGTCAACATAGCGATGGCCTTCTTGTCTGCAGTTCCAGCATATGAGTTTAGGTTCAGACTTTTTGACTGCAGCCACTGCGTCAAAGTCAGCTGCACCAGGCAGAACATCGTTATTGTGTTCCTCTATCTCAATGTCTATCTCGCTTATTTGTTTTTTGTTAGGAGTATTTCTATTATTTGTAGCAGGGAAGTTCGGAGAGGAGCTTTTTGCAATTTCCATTAAAAGAGTTTCGCCTTTTAAGCAAAACTTACGTAGTTGTGCTACTGAACTTATTGGTACATACAAGAGTTGTTGCCTTACTCGCGGGCGTAAACCTCTTTGAATTATTTCAACAAGTTCGCTTTCGGAAACGGGATTGTGTAGGTTTTCAGCAATTTTTAGCAATGCGTTTCTATATTCGTCAAATGATTCCACGCTACCTTGTTTTCTTGCTCTCAAAGCTTCTTTAATGTCCGTGTCGGTCCTATGTTCTTCATAATTTGTTCGCAACGCTTCACATAAGGTAGGCCAAGTTACGCGTTGGACTGACCGACGGAAACGCCAGTACCAGTCTTTTGCCTCGTTCGTAAAAAGGCATTGAGCATGTTCACATAGAATATTGAAATTGCCTGCAAGGGTATCTACTACTTGTGACTCTATACGGTATATAAAATTTTCTACTGACAGGCGTTTGGAACCATCAAATTTGACGTCCCAACTCGATATTAAATGAGAAATTTTCCCAGCATTGGTTACTCTAGACATATCGCTGCGCCGAAAGTTTTAATTTATTACGAATGGTTGCTGATTAGAGAAACTAGGCATCTCTTGCGGCCATGGCTGATTATCTATATTTCGTGCAGAGCTACTAGCCTGAGCGTTAATAATTGGGTTGTCACTAATTTGGAATCGCTGGAGAGCCGCGTTCAACGTACTTTCGATTCTGCTCTCTATAAGCTGTGCTACTCGGCTTTCAAGGTCTTCCAAAGTGGCTGCTTGCCTTGCGGATACTACGGCCGTAACGATGCTCCGTATTCGGCTATCGTTAAGCTCAATTCTAGCTTCAGCCCCAGCAGCAGAGGAATTTCTTTCGGCTGCTTGCACATTAGCCGGGTCTGGCTGTGTTTGTACGGTAGATTCCTGTGTGTATGCTTGTGATTGTTGCATGGTGACAGCCTCAGACGTGGCAGGCTGCTGAGTACGATTAGGAGAGCCAGTTTGCGACATTGTATATGAGCGCGTTTTGACTCCACCGGCGTTAGGTTTTTCAAATTGCTTAGAGCTACAAATAGATCGGCACTGAGGGCACGTTCTGTTTTGTTTTAGCCAAGTCAATAAACAATGACGGTGAAACGTATGGTTACAAGCAGTTCGTAGTGTATCCTGGTTTCTAACAAATAACTCCTGACATACAATGCAAATTGGGCCTGACTGCCTAGGTAAATTTTCACTACTATGTCTTAATGGCATAGTATTCGTTTTGCTTTTCTTTAAATTCTATTTTGTAAACTTTCCTATGGTGTTCAACTTGTTATTTAAAAAAAAACTGTGGTAAATAATGATAATAAGATACGTATGTATGTCCTAATTCCAAAGGTTTTTGGTAAAGTTGTCGAAGGCAACGAAAAAGTGCAAAGGCAATGATAACGTGTCAATAAAAATCTAAGACTACTTTAATAACTGCATGTAATTTGCGGCCATACTCCTTTCTCACTAGTTGGAGATGAATCCATCAAATCTGCAATTTTGACTAGGGAAATATGCGCATCGCCTTCCTTGCATCGGTCAGTAAACCCAACAATAGTTTCAAGTTTAAACTGCTTTCCAGTATACAAGGAAGAAACATCCGCTTATAGTTCCATGAAGATATACGAGCTTAAGGTTATTTTACTGGTTCGTGGTAAATGCGTTAAGCACCTACAAAGACTTTCCAAGTAAAATATAAATAAAAACTTTATTTACCTAAGAAACAGAATGATGTGGGAATCAAAAAAAAGTTTTGGAGCTCTCACGTTAAGTGGGCCCCACGTTGGGCGCCATTTTGTTATGGTAATCCTGCGGTGTAGCGTAGAAAGCTCCCTCACAATACCCTACTTCCCCATGCTACTCCTCCGTGTGCAGCTGGCTCGTTTTACAGCCCGAAGTCTCAGCCATTGCCGTGGGATTCAAGGAGAAGAGTAGCACTGGTAGTTCTACACCAACAGACCACACAAAAAAAATTATGTGCACACTAGCGGACAGACTACTCTAGCAAAAAAATAATTACAACAACAGATTTCATGTAAAGTGACACCACATGTTATCATTCCTACCCATTTACACTACTGGCAGCTGAAGTTGTTGGAACTGCCCCATGCCCGCCCTTACCATGGCTTCCAAAGAGGTTACTGAAATATAACAATATACGAAAGCCCCGCCTTCTCACAACTTACCTCACCTTTGGTTTCAGACAAGGATACCTTTTTTCTCAATTCAATACAAAATCTTTTTATTCAAGGTTATCATGTACATATCGATACTTAACTATATACCTGCTTACATTCATATGTACGTCCCTAATTATGATTTGCTTATTGTTACATTTGCTCTAATTAACGTGAAAGAAGCAAAAACTATAAATCAAAACAAACCGAAGTTTTCCTCAGATAATTAGAGAGAGGAAGATAAAGCTATTTTGCAAAGGCAAGGGAAAGTCAACGGCAAAAAAAAATAAACAAAACAAAAATATCAATCTCTCCTACTATTAGCTCCACTCTCCTGATAGCTTTATCCAATGCAATCCCACATAGCGAAACAGGTTTTTGCATAAATATGTATGTAGGTACTTTGTTTTTTTTTTTTGTACTAGGGTGGGCGCAAAAGTTATATTTTAATTATTAATAAAAAGAAAAATTAAAATTAAACACTCGTATGCGCGTGCATATGTATATGTATAAGTATACCTTGATTGGGATAGCCCTGTTATATAGGTATAGTTAAGCCCTGGTTGCAAAAAAAAACTAATTTTGGAATAATTTAAACTTTCGGAATAAAAACACCACAATATTACGTATCGATAAATGTACAAATACTCACATTTCTTGTGCCGGGTTCGAGTTGAAGCGCTTCCCTCGTCGTGGTTTTGATGAACGGCGTACCAGGCTTAGTAAATAGATATATGAAAAATTTGTTTTGTGATATGTTTTTTTTGTTCCTGAAGTAAATTATTCCTTAAATTTGCACAACTATCTACAAATCGATCTTGAAGAAAACAGCTTTACCATTTCATACTATTCTTTTCCTTTTTGTTGTATATAACTTTTTTTTTTATGCATATATGTATATGTGATTTACGGAAACTGTATATATATCTCCGGTACTTACATATATATAAATGTATATGTAGATTACTAAATTCTTTACTCTATATTTTTACTCCTTTCACATTTCACAACTAATTCCTTGGGTTTTCGTTTTTTTTTTTTCTTTTTATTTATACCATTTTTAATTCAATAAATTTTGTAGGGATATAGATTAAATTCAATTCCATGTTCAAGTGCGTTTTAACACTTTACCGCGTTGACTAAATAACTGCTAAGCGGGTATCGGCGTCTGACTTGAGCCTAGCTGTTTATTCTCTTATACTATTTAGTTTAGCTACCCAGCAAAGCGACATATTTACGTTTATGAGAACTGATTTAGAATAATTCCAAAAACTCTGAACAAAAAAAAAATACCTTTAAGTTATTTTCTTTACTTCTTTTACAAAACAATTTTTTTTCTCTTTTTTTCTGTATTAACTATTTTCAACCTACTGTACCTATGCAAAAGTACTTCACTTTATTTTACACATTCATTTCGTGATCTCCTGGTTGTCCGATTTTATTCCTTGCAGAAGTTTCTGGGATGTCTGGGCACTCCGGATGAATGTTGGTCTTTGCCCTGATTAAGTCTCTGCCGAGAGTGTTTCGCCAAGTACGGCTCCAATAATTGGCCAGTATAACGCGGAATTTTATGGTGGCTTAAGCGTGGCGTATTTAATTAATTTGAAAAGCTTGCGTTGTTTTTCGCTTTTGCTTATATAAAAAAACTTTACAAAAACCGCGGTACTTTGTATTATAAGTACATATGTACTTAAAAGAAAACTTGAAACATTTCAAGAACGAATTTTACTTTTCGCACGTAGCTTCGTGATGTTGAGCCAGGAACCAGAAGAAGAGACCGTTTCTCATTCGGAGGGCTTATTTATAGCCAGCCTTAACCGGAAACGTGCGGTATTTTCTCATCTTTTTCTTCACATTCTTTGCCTGACATTTCTATTATCAGTAATAGAATACTCGCAGAGAAAAAAGGAAGGTTCTATTCACAATGAACTATCTTTAGCTAAAACCATTGTTTTAATTATGGAATTTCGATAGGTGCTTTTAGACTGGTCTTGGCAATATCGTTTCTGAAGTAGGTATGGGTATTTGCATTAAAAAAAAGAATTAGACGATATATTTTTTTGTCTGTATGTAGCCCATTACATCGAATCAGCTGTTTTATAAGGTTACCGATACGTCACCTCTGAACCCGACTTTACTCTCTATCGTTCAGTCGTTAGCGAACCAGCAAGGAATAAACACCAAGCTTGTCCGCGACGCTTAGTGTATGCATTACAATGCCCTGTGAGAACTTGTTTATGCTAGAAAATGCCTTTGGCGACTTGCAATCAGAGTACGAAAATAAACTATATTGTACAGTACTATTTCGTTTTGTTTCTTACTTTCATAATTCAAAACAAAACAAAACCCAACGGCTCAGTTCACTTTTCAATTATAAAATACTTTTTTTGAAAATTACAGGAAACTCAGAAAACAAAACTAAACAACTTTTTATTTATTTATGTACTTATGCATTTGTAGTGATTATAACAGCAAGTTGACATAGGGACTTCTCTTTTTGCTCATGGCCGTACTTATAACGCTTGGTAAAGCTCAGCATGCATATTTCAAGTGGAGGCATCCTTTGAGAGCAGGGATTGGCAGTTTCGGCAGAGAGTGGTCGTTGCATGCGTGGAATTATTTACAACAGCGTGCGAACTAAGCAGGTGCGCGTATAGTGATGACGAAAACTTCGCCCGATGGGCGACGCTGCCAGGCTTGCTTGAGGGTAAGAGGCCAAACAGAATCAGTCCGTGAATACGTCAGATACGTGACGTACGTCAATCTTAGAGCAAATTCTATTTTGACGTATCCGTCGTATCTGGTATTACGCAAACAAACACCCGAAGTCTACTTTGCTCAGTCTGCTGAACGCTTGAACAGTTCACGTTGGCTACATTCTTGGGAGTTGCACTATTGAGGCGCACGGACAGTGATGGAACGCATTATCTCCTGCCGCGGTTGCAACCATCCGCCGTCGAAAGGGACGGTGGAGCAACTGCTTTGCGATTGCAATTAATATGGGATGCACAAGCGTTTTAAAGGCGGAATCTTCGGCCATTCTTAAAGGCCTTCCGTTTTTTGTAAATAATTCTACGATGGCATTTTCTATTTTTTCTCTGCTAACGATTTGAGTTATTTTGACCTCCCCACCACCATCTCTGCAATTACTTTTTTTTACCAAATAGTCTTGGTATATTTTGCTATGAAAATTTTTCAAATGCCTTTCTAAATTGCCCGCGTGGCTTATGGCTTTGTCATTATCAAAATCGAAGAGTTTGCGCAGTACACTATTTTTCGGTCGCGGCATTTTCAGTTAGTTTTAGAGCGAAGTTAATTGTGAAATATGTACAATATTTTTTTTAAGTTAAAGTTTCAATTTGAAACGTTTGCGTGTACAAATAAATATTTGTTGGAATTGTCACAAACAAAAGGCAAACGTTTGGAAAATGTAACATAATGTACAAAACCAAAATGACATGATACACGATGAGCAAATGTACAGTATTTTGTACTGTTTATTTTCGTGCCCTGCTTGCAATGCCTTTTATGCTACAATAATGTTGAATTCTGGAAAATTTCAGAAGAAACATCATATAAATATTGAAAAGAATATCTTTTCAGAGCCTATCACTTTTTCCCACAACATATATTAATTTGCAGATCATTAATACTAGTATGTAACTCCCGATAAGCGGGTGGGTTTTTTTCAGAAAAAAATTAAAGCAAACTTTAAACGCTAATATCTTATGAACAAATTAACCAATTGAAATTTTTGTAATTTTGTGCAAACATGCTCATGATAAGCTTTCATTTGATACACATTTCATTTATGTACGTATTGTAGTTTAGTCTAGCTAAGCGCCTTGTTTTAGAATTATAATATAGACTAGTATGTTCCCACAACAGCCGGTTCTACGTACCGGAATGACCCGGGTTTTACCCGGCCAAGGGCTGTTATTTCAGTGTAACCCTGTCCAATTTGTCCAATCCCACTCCTAAATTGTCATCCTCGGAGCAATCCCTTGCAGCAGGGTTGCTCCAATGTCTCTTGCTACGGGCTGGTATCGAATCCAACCCCGGACCGAGAGAATGGATCTGCTGCGTCTGCTGGAAGAAAATATATGTTAAACGTTCACATTCTGTTCAATGCAGTAAATGCAAGAGATGGTTGCATAGATCTGGATGCTCAGGGCTTAACCCTGCCATCCCCAGAACCCGTACTTTTTTCAGTACTTTTGAGGCACCATGTTGTTCGCGCACACGCGCGTCCCGCCGTTCTCGTCGCTCCGGCGCACACACACCGCACCTACCATCATCAAATGGCCACGACAGTGGCCCGGTCTTCACGACCTGCAGCCTTGCTGCTCCCGCCTCACCTCAGTCCCCACTCTCGTCCCCCCCTACTTCCAGCATGCACGTGGGTCAGGAACATAACCTCCTCGTACCTTTCACCACGTGCACTGTTTGTCGGCAAAGACTATATACGCCTGCGGCATCGGTTAAGTGCAATAACTGCCTTGGCCTGTGCCACATCCATATGTGCTCTGGGCTCGCAAACAGGAACCTTTGGACGGATGCATTTATTGCCCCTTGCTGCAGTACTCAGCCGCCCTCCACGCCACACAACATCGGCCAAGACGCGCTGAACCCTCGACTGCGTCACAGCTTGGGACTATGCCCACCTCCACCTAGGCAACCGCATCCGTCCCTTACCCCCAGCATGCCTCCACCCTCCCTCCCGACACACTTCAAAATCCTACAGCTGAACTGCAACGGGTTAGCTGGTAAGATCGCGGAGATAACAGACTTTATGAAGTCGAACAACATTAAACTGGCCGCCATTCAGGAGACCAAACTGAATGCTAACTCGGACTTACGTACTCGTGATGGGTACAACGTACATAGGAAAGACCGTCCCAGCGGTCATGGGGGCGGCCTCGCATTCATTACACACCATACTGTACAATATAATCTGTTTGCCCCTGACGTTGACCCCAGGGACTCTACCCTAGAATGCCAGGGCATAGCAGTCCGGACAGGCGACGTCGACCTGCGAGTGTTAAATATATACATTCCCCCTGTTACGTGCTGTCTCCGTGATTATCGCCCTGATATTAGTGCGTTGCTAAGGGGCGATAACTGCCTCATCTTAGGTGATTTCAACGCACATCACGATCTCTGGCACTCCAACTTGCCAGCAGATAGCAGAGGGCACGCACTCGCAGAGCAAATAGATAATTCGGCATTCTGTACATTGAATGGAGATGCCCCCACTAGGGTGGCAGGTAACTGCCACAGTTCGCCAGACATCTCCATTTCAAGTGCGGGCCTTATCAACCACGTTAACTGGCAACCTATGCTTACACTGGCATCTGACCACCTACCCATCCTACTAGACATCGAACGACCGTCCGACTTCATAACGACAGAAAAACGAACGTACATTAACTTTAGTAAAGCGGACTAGGACCGCTTCACGGACTTTACAGAGCACTCCTTCGCTGACCTACCCACACCGACGGACGTATGCAAAGGTGAGAAAGAGTTTCGCAAAGTCATCGATTCAGCCTCTGGCCGCTTCATCCCTGCTGGCAGAATCCCGGAAATTCGGCCGAATTTCCCTGCGGAAGCAGCGGCAATGGCAAGAGAACGTGGCCAAGTGAGACTCTTGAACCCCGCAGATCCAAGAATAAAGGATCTCAACGCAGAAATCCGTCGGACTGTCAATGAACATAAATTGAAGAAGTGGAAAGAACACCTAGAGTCATGCAACCTCTCCGGCGGGGTCGGCAAATTATGGTCGACAGTCAAGGCCCTATCCAAATGCGCGAGCGCTTTCTGCCGGCAAATTTATACTGCATTCTCCTGCGGATAGGGCTAAGAGAAAAGCCATCCGACGCGCGCACAAACACAAACACACAGCCGCGCCCATTGTCGTCTCCGCTGCAGAGGTCAAGGAAGCTATAAAGAAGGCCAAACCTTCAAGATCACTCGGACCCGACGGAATTGCCATGAAGATGCTGAAACACCTAGGCCACGAGGGGCACAAGTACTTGGCGGCTCTATTCAACCTCTCACTGTCCACCTTCGTTATACCAGATATCTGGAAACATGCGACTGTGGTCCCCCTCCTAAAACCTGGGAAGCCGGCAAATCAAGGAGACTCTTATCGTCCGATATCTCTCCTTTCGCCGGTAGTGAAGTTGTTAGAGGCTATTCTGCTACCATATTATACTGCAAACCTGCAGCTGGCCAATCATCAACATGGCTTCCGTAAAAACCATAGCACAACATCAGCTTTGAACGCCATCACGACGCAGATTAACTTCGGTTTGAACCAACACCAACCAAACCACAGGACGGTTCTTGTGGCACTTGACCTGTCGAAAGCCTTCGACACGGTCAACCACGCCACACTCCTTGAAGACCTGGAGGAGACACCGCTTCCTGCCGGCCTAAAAAGGTGGACCGCTAACTACCTGAACGGTCGGCTGGCGTCAGTGCAGTTTCGAAACGAGAGATGTAGACCTAGAAGAATTAGACAAGGGGTTCCGCAGGGTGGTGTTCTTTCACCCCTTCTGTTTAACTTCTACATCTCGAGCCTCCCTCCCCCACCAGAGGGGGTCTCCATCGTTTCGTACGCTGACGACTGCACCGTGATGGCCACGGGCAAAGGACCTTCGACAGACGAACTTTGTACGAGACTGAATGACTACCTGCGCGACCTTTCCTGCTTCTTCACAGAGCGGAACCTGACACTGTCCCCGACTAAATCGACAGCGACCCTATTCACTACGTGGAATGCGCAGATGGGGCAGGAGTTGAATGTCCACGTAGATGGTGTTCCACTACCTACTGTCAACCACCCCAAAATTCTAGGGGTTACATTCGACAATAGCCTCACCTTCGCTAATCATGCCACCGCAATAGCTTCAAAGGTACAAAGCCGCAACAAGATCCTCAAGTCACTCGCCGGCAGTACTTGGGGCAAAGACAAAGAAACGTTGCTGGTCACCTATAAGGCTATTGGCCGACCGGTTATTGATTATGCTGCGCCCATATGGTCGCCTAACCTTCACGACACCCACTGGAGGAAATTGCAGGTCTGCCAAAACACCGCCATCAGAACTGCAACGGGTTGTTTGCTCATGTCTCCTGAGTCTCATCTCCACCAGGAGGCTCAAATGCTCAACGTTCGCGAGCATGCGGAACTTTTAAGTAGGCAGTTCCTTCTGAACTGCCACCGTCCCAGTCATCCAAATCGACAGCTATTGGATGAAACTCCGCCCCCTAGAGACATAAGGAAGCATCTCCGGAAGCATTATGATGAGATCCGGCATCACATCTCGTTGCCGTTTGATCTGCGGGACCATAGGCGGGCCCTAAAGGACCTCCACACTGAGTCGGTGGACAGATCCCTCAGATCCCGGCCTGTGAACCCCGTTATTGGTGCCCAACCACCCGTTCTTGCTGAGGAAGAACGTGTCCTTCCGAGGGAGACTAGAGTCATGCTGGCTCAACTTCGGTCTGGATATTGCAATAGGCTGAACTCCTATTTGTCCAGACTGAACCCTACCATACCTAACACATGCCCTGCATGCGGTATGGCCCCCCATGACACGCAACATCTCTTTTCGTGTTCTTCGGAACATACTCTTCTAACTCCCTTATCACTTTGGTCCAACCCTGTTGAAACAGCGCGTTTCCTTGGACTTCCGTTAGAAGAGCCCGATGACAACTAGGAGTGTTCTGGCCCTTTGGGCAGGGCGAAGCACTGCTAACAACAACAACAACAACAAGACTAGTATGTAACTCCCGATAATCGGGTGGGTTTTTTTTTAGAAAAAAATTAAAGCAAACTTTAAACGCTAATATCTTATGAACAAATTAACCAATTGAAATTTTTGTAATTTTGTGCAAACATGCTCATGATAAGCTTTCATTTGATACACATTGCATTTATGTACGTATTGTATTTTAGTCTAGCTAAGCGCCTTGTTTTAGAATAATACTATAGATGGATAGTACAAGAATTTTATCAAATACAATATCTCTAAAATACCGCCCTTATTTAAAAATGTGTAGGCTTAGCAAGTAACATCCTTGATTTTTTTAATTGAAAGTCTAACACATTCCAAATTTTCTACCCCAATTCAATATGTTGTAATTTTGGCTTAAATTTCATACGGGGATGCTCCCATTCTCACGTTTTCACTCATGCACTCACATTTTTCATTTGGACACCACTGCATTAAAGCAGTGGTGTCCATCCCATAGATCAATTGATCACACGTATTCTTACTCTATATCGTTCAGACGTTAGCGAACCAGCAACGAATAAACACCAAGCTTGTCCGCGACGCTTAGTGTATGCATTGCAATGCCCTTTGAGAACTTTTTTATGCTAGAAAATGCCTTTGGCGACTTGCAATGCCTTTTATGTTACAATAATGTTGAATTCTGGAATTCAGAAGAAACATCATATAAATATTGAAAAGAATATCTTTTCAGAGCCTATCACTTTTTCCCACAACATATATTAATTTGCAGATCATTAATATGAGTAGTACAAGAATTTTATCAAATACAAACAAGTAACATCCTTGAATTTTTTATCTGAAAGTCTAACACATTCCAAATTTTCTACTCCAATTCAATACGTTGTTATTTTGGTTTAAATTTCATACGGGGATGCTCCCATTCTCTCGTTTTCACTCATACACTCACATTTTTCATTTTGGACACCACTGCTTTAATGTCATCAGCAGTTTTTATGCAAAATGTTTTTAACTCAATTAAACGCTTTAACATATTGTTGACAACCATCTAGTCACTAGGAGAGGGATTTTTTTCGAATAATATTCGAATAAACGAATAAAATTATTCGTTTTTTCGAATTTTTTTATTCGTTTATTCGAATAGTATTATTCGTTTATTAGAATAGTACTATTCGAATAGTACTATTCGGATATTTTTGTTAATAGATTTTTAAAACGATATTCGCTGTTTTCTTCGCTTGTACCTTGAGCGTGCATTTATGTTTTGTATGTATGTATAAATGTTTACGTGTACAAATGTGTGCCCAAGCGTTAACAATATTTCTTTCATTATTCGAATAGTGGTAACGAATAGTTGTATTTATTCGGTTAATGGTGGTTGAATAGTTTTTGGCTTATTATCTTTATAATTAAATAGCTATTTGTACAGTGTTGTGGGAATAATAAAATACAATTATTGGTAATAATTGAAGCTGTAAATAGACATTTACTATAAAGTTACTATGCATAAATATGTAATTGTACATTTATATGTTTATTGCAGTTACATTTGCTTGGTAGGTTTTGTGCTAGGGCTTCAAGCAAGAGATGCCAGGGCCGAAATTCATTATGTATGTATACTGTTTATTATGGTAAGAAAAGGACGGGTTTCTGCTGATTTTTCATGTTCACATGTGTAAATAGTTTAATTTGCGTAAAGCTACATACACAAAATAATACTACCTGCTTCCTATTTTTTGTTAAATACTCATATAAATGTACTTACATACATACATAAATATGTATGTAAGCATGTAGATATGGTCATGGATATTTGCGAACTCTTTGTATTGAATGGGCTGGTTATGGGTGATCATTAGTAGGTAGATTTTTTATTGTGTTTCACAACTGAAGAATTGCAAGCGCGACTATTTGATTTAAATTTGGGTGTCTAAACTAGTTAACTAAATGAACACAAAGGACCTACTTGCATGAGGCATTGCGAATTCACTTGGCAGTAGCATGTAGCTATTTTCTTCTGTTGAAAACCTTATATATATTTTAAACAATGATTAGGTACACTAAGGGCCACTTTCATAAAAGCCGGTTCAGCCTAATCGGTGATTAATTTGACAGCTAACCGTACAAAATACGTCAATTAAAGTCTGGTTAGCGGTTACCGGCTTTTATGAAAGCGGCCCTAAATACGTTTAAAAAAATTTTAGTTTCCGCATACTATGTGTCGCTGAACGAGTGAACATCATGTCATCGGAAATCGAAGAAATAATAGCGGTAATGGCAATTTCTGTTTGCGCTGAAAATGAAAATAAAATTAGACCTTTCTGATTTTTTTATTTTTGACAATTCTCGTCTATGACAGTTCCGCATGCCATTAATCCATTTTTTGACGATGTCAGTTATGGCTTGCGGGTCAATTTCTTTATATTTTTCCACAAGAATCTGCCAGCTTTGAGCACGTTTAAACTTGTTTTTGTAATTATCATTTTTTATTTCCCATAACAATTTTTCACCCCTAAGATTTCAATGAAATGAAAACTCACTATCCACGATAGCCATGCTGCGCACACAACCCTCCGCGATCAAATTCACTTAAGTATGAGCTTTAGTATGCGTTGCGCCCTATACACATGCACACATGTAGCAACAACGAACAGAAAAATTGAATCGATTCAATTTTCTGCATACTTGAGTGCAGACCAAAATTTTGGTGTGCACACTCGCCTATCCACGATGCGACGGTCTGCAATACTTTGACAGGTAGTACAGACCGTCTGCCCGTCTATAGCTAGCTTAAGACAGACATATGGTGTCTGTACTACAATGTGTACTACAACGAAAGCTCAGGAAACCATGTAATAGCATAGTGACACACATTTGGTTTTCTATTACGTTGGCACTTATCAGCTGATTAAACAAAATAAAAAAACAAAGTTAAAAATAAAAAAACAAAAGGAAAATTAACTCAATCAAAACTCGAAACTGCGTGCTCCTTTGCCAGCTGCGTGTACATCTTTGCATATACATATATGGCTATGTTTATGTGCTCCACGCAGCTCATGGCTAAATTGAGTCCACACTGCAATTATTTTTTTTAATTGCGTCGCTTCCAACGTGCTTTTTTTGTTTTTTTTTCCATTTCTGATATAAATTTGCTGATTTTTTTAATAAATATTTTTTGTCAAAATGACATAAAACACCTGATTGTGACAGACGAATTGGCTGTGTTCATTGCACGCCAACGTAGTACAATTAGCAACTCCACTCAATTTCAATGGTTTCTGGCCTGCTTTCATGGTACGGAACTCCATATGCTTTCGAACAAAATTAGGAAAACTGGCGACACACACATGGTTTCCGTATTATACTATTCTATGTACCATATGTCTGTCGTAGGTATTATATGAGGCCTATTTCATATGATCATAAGGTTTATAATTTAATGCCTGAATTATAATTTAATGCCGATTTCTTTGATTAAGTCTGCTAAATGTAAAAGTCCGTGAACTTTGTAAGAAATGCTATCTTGACCGTAAAATTGGCCAAAGTCCGTGACAAATAATTGCAACATACTCTTTACTACATCGATATTAGCATCAAATATTTTTTCGGAAAGGCATATGCGATAACTGCAACTTAAAAGCAAGTAATGGTCATACATTTCATGACAGAAAATATCTTTGCATATGTCTATTCCAGTGTATAAAACTAACTGTCGGAATTCGGTTCCTTTCCATCTCAAAAGTTCGTCTAACGGCCTGGGTTTTCTACTAAATTCTTTCGGGACATATTTTCTAAGGCTTATTAGCTTGGTAGACAGCTCAGTTCTTGTTTGCTGAGAAACATTGAAACCTGGTTCTAATTGACCACGTGCAAATTTCGTCATCATTTTTTTGCTTACCCCAAGATCAATGAGATGTAATAGATCTAATGGAAATTGTGTGACACAGTTTATTCCAATAGACTCCAATACATTTGGTTTGAACCTATATTCCACATTGTGGTGATTTACATCGCTTCGGGATTTGAAACTATCATTTGTTCGTGGAATCCCGACTGTTGAACAATATACGGCTCTCTTGTTTATACGAGCGCCAATTTGTTGACAAAAGGGACAGCCATGAAAGGAGTTGTGGGAAACAGTTGTAGTGACAAATGCCCGCGCTGCACACGAATGATCTTATACCAAGTTTAGTAGTCAAATTTCCAATTCGTAAACCATTGGCATCTAATTCTTTAAATTCTTTCACAAATTCAACAAGGTAATCATCAGGACTTAAAGGTTTCTTTAAGTAACCTACTACAAAAGGCCTGAGATCTTGTCTTTTAACAAACGCACCCAATATCGGCCACATGGAAGTATTTGAACTTTTCCAGAGTGGAAGTCCATCTATGCTTATGTCTATCTGCACTAGATTTTCACAATTTATGTTAAGATCACTGTATTTTTTTAATAATTTTAGATATACCAAAGTGCGTATAGCTACCTGGTTTTACCTTAGATATTCTATTTTTCTCTATATTGCCCAATCCTATTAGCGTTTGCGTAGATAGGGGGACGTCTAGTCCATAATTTTTTAGAATTAATAGCAATTTTGTCATTGCAATGTGAGATATGTTTTCTTCAAAAGCCCATACAGCTATTTTATCTTTTATTGGAATATTTTATTGGAATAGTTCGTTCAGAGGAAGCACTTCCATTATTATCAACTATGTCCAAATTCTCCGCACCGTCGTCAATGAAATAGTAAGAATTGAAGCGCACAGAGTCAATTTCTTGGTCGCCCATGCTAACAGGTTGTGCACTCCTTGTTAGCCGCTTGAAATGTCTTTCCGAGTACCCTACGTAATTTGCCATTTTTTAATGGAAACTAAAAACTATTAACAAATGAAATAACGCAAACGTCATTTCTGCTGTGTAGCTGTGAAAATTTCTGCTGTGTTTTAAATTGCGAAAAATTGTGAGTTTTCCTAGCTTTTATTTATATTTTGTGATAAAATTAAGTGCGAAAATCTAGTGGTGTGCTGTAAAGTTTAAAGTTAATTGTTTTACTTGTGTTTTTCAATTTTATGAATGTGAATAATTTAATTTAATTGCTTTAGTTTACATTTGCCGAGTAATTTTTCAACTTGTTTTTGTTGCGTTTGATTGGCTTTTGTTATTTATTGTTTTTGTTTCTTGTGCACACTTTTTCATTTTTCATTTCCCTCATTTTCCTGCCTTCTTTTATCACTGTTTGCGTTGTGTTTATTGAGTGTCACAATACAGTGTATCTCAAACTGCTCGCTACTATTGCTTTTCAGTGTTGCCTTTTATAACTGATTTTTTCCCTAAATATTTTTGTTTTTTATTTTCCTACGCGATTTTGATAATTAGTGATGTCTTGTATTTATCAAAATTGTCAAATTTAAAGTGAGTCAGAACGCTATTTGGCGTGTTGGCTCTGTGATGGGCTTGCTCATATTAAGTGGGCTGGGTTGACTGGTCGGGTCGTGGACTTGGTGCACGATGATAAACTGAAGTTGATTTATTTAAAGCCTTTAGAGAAGTCCGTCATGGGTTTTCTGAACTAGGCAAAGACCTCACTTTGCTAACCGAAAAGTTTCATAAGTATGAAACAGTTTTTAAGACTTTTAAGTGTCTGGAGGAAAAATCTCACAATTTAAACATCATTGCTGGAGAAAGCAATCCCAAAAATGCTGTTGATGTCTCGCCTGATGTAGGAAATACTAACACAATTCCGAGTGTTCCTGCACCTTTGTCAATAGAACTTATTGATTTAGCCTCTCCCAAACCATCAGCCCAACCATCAACTTCCAAAGCTGCTTCCTCGAAAAAAAAAACTGAGCCTCAACCTATTAGGTTGGCACCTGAACCAACCGCTAGGAATCTGGTTGTCGTTCCGCGAAATAAAACCGTTTTTGTGTCACGTTTTGAGGCGGATACTACGGAAGAGGACATAAAGTTGTACAATATTTCTAAATTAAAACCCGATAGTTTAACTATAAAAAAATTCAAATTTAATTACGAGAGAAACGTCTCCTCCTTCAGAATTGATATTTGTTTAAATTACTTTGACTCAATTTTTCAGAGTTCGTTTTGGCCGTCTGGCGCTTTCGTCCGTGAATTTGATCACAAACCAAAGAAAAACATACAGACTTTAGCAAGAGTCCCTAGTGATAGTGCAGAGTCAAAAAACTAAATTTAAATACTTACTGTAAACGTTTACTATCAGAATGTAAGAACTAGTCTTTATATGAAATCTCTTTGCTGTAATTATAATATTATTTGCTTTACCGAAACGTGGCTAAAACCACATATTTTTAACGCTGAAGTTTTATCTAATGATTACCAGGTATTCAGAAATGATCGCATTAACAGAGTCGGGGGTGGCGTTCTGATAGCTGTTCATTCGTCAGTGCCCTCTGAGGAGGTTAGTGTACCTGGTTTAGATTCAAGTGAATTCATATGCGTCCGTATACTTCTAAAGAATTCTTATATATACTTTGTGGTTTGTTATATTCCTCCGTCATCAGATATATCAAGTTATATGCAACATGGCTCACTGTTAAAAACTGTAATTTCAATTACTAAACATTCCGATTCAATGATCGTACTGGGCGATTTTAACCTACCCCATATTTCATGGAATATCTTTGACGGAGGCATTGTGCCAATTCCATCTAAAGCGGGGTATAACGACTTCTTGGATGAAATGTCGGACCTCTGTCTTAATCAAATAAACATCATACCTAACAATTTCGGAAAGATCCTGGATTTAGTTTACGTCGATGATTCATCTAAGTTCTGCTTAAGTCGATGTGATCCTCTGGGTTTACCGGAAGATGTCTACCATCCTTCTTTGAAGATCGTTTACGAAATCAGAACAAACGAAGATTGAAGTGATACTCAACGATACAATTGTACCAGATTTTGACTTTGCAAAAGCCAACTTTCATAAATTAAATAAAGAGTTGTCTAAATTAACTTGGCCTGAATATTGTGGCGATATCGAGCTTAATCTTTTACACTTTAATAACACTATTTATAGGCTCTTTGATAAACATGTACCTAGACGTAAATCTTTCTATGATGAACCAACGCAAGCATGGTTTACCAAAGAATTGAAAACCTTAAAAAATAAAAAGAACCATTCATTCAAGCTTTACAAAAAATCCGGTTTAAACAAAGATTACCTAAAGTACTCGAATTTACGTCAGAAATACTTTGAGTTGAACAAAAAATGTTACAATAGGGGTATTCGGAATCACGATGCAAGGGCATTGCATCGTTGCATAGCAAATTATTATTGCAAAATAATGTCAAGCCAACAACAAAATACATGCGGATGCAAATGTCAAGCAATTTGCAGAATGCAACACCAAAAATCTATTGCATAGCATATTTTGTTGCATTGCATTTCTAGAAACAGCTGTTGAATTATGACTGCTGTCACACGTTCAATATGTATCGCGATCCGTATTGATGGGTCGGCTTGAATTTAGAATAGCTCCATATCCCAAATTAAAAAAAAGTGACTGGGATCGATAGATATTATTAAGGTAAGTACAAATATATATTTTTTTTGGCGGAAACAACAACAACAAGAATTATTGAGGGTCAAAATTCATTTAAAACGTTTTTTAAAATCAAGATTTTACAAAAACTAATGAAACGGTTTTCAAAAATTTAGGTAGGTAAATGAATTACCTTTCATTTCAAAATTTAAAGCACTTTTTATATCAAAGTTTCGCATTTTCGCACGGGCGAAGGTCTCCAACGCGAAAAGATTTTCCGTACAGAGGTACTGCAGTACACATTTGCATCGCGGAGCCGGTGTTGGATCGGATAAGGGTTATTTTTTTTGAAGCGTGGCCGAAGGCCACCAATGCGAAAACGTGCTTTGCACATGAAGATGTCGCTGAAGTATTGTGAATTGATTACTTTGCCTCGTTGATATAAAAAAGCTTTAAATTTTGCATATACGCGGTTTTGTACCCCAAGAAACGTTACATCAAATGAAAGGTAATTCAATTACCTATCCAATGCAGAAAAAAATAGGGAATCGGTTCGTAAGTTTATGAGAAATTTTGATTTAAATAAATGCGTTCAACGAACTTTGACCCTTAATAACTCTAGTTGTTGTTGTTAGCTAAAAAAATATACATATTTGTTCTCATCTTAATGATATCTTATCGATCCCCATCCTTTGTTTATACTTGGGAGTTGCAGCTATTCTGCATAAAAGGCTTATTTACACGGGTCAATTTTTCTAGTCGATTTGTGTCGTTCCACCGTGTAAAGGTTGAACGTAAAATCGACACGTTTAAATCAGCCTTCAAGCCGATCCATCAATACGGATAGCGATTTATATTGGACGTCTGCAGCATGCACACGTTTGCAATTAGAGTTGACAAAGGGCGCTCACGACTCGGTGCATTTTTATGCAATTGCATAATTTTGTCAACCCATATGCTATTTATTATGAATTCCCTTAATGCTTATATTCGCAAAATAAAAACCAACATTATCTGCAACCCAAGGTCATTTTATGGTTTCGTAAACTCAAAACGTAATGTAAAGAGCTTTCCTTCTGTTATGAAATACCAAGACTGTATATCCAGTGATAATGAAGATATTGCAAATTTCTTTGCTCAGTTTTTTAAATCTAATTATTCTACTACAGCATTTTCTCAATTAATCGAGTATCCATACCTATTGGATACAAACAACTCTATTAATAGCAGTGTTGCCATTTTAGCTTTTTTCAAGCTAGATTTAGCTTTTTTTTCGTTTAGCCGGAAAAAATGTAATTTAGCTTCTAACTTTTTTTTAGCCTTTCTTCGATTTTTTTTTAGCTTTTTTCTAAGATTAATAAAATTCGATAGTATAAAAATTGTTAATCTAGTCTCCACAAAGTATGTACATATGTATACCGTGTGTCTGCTTAACACTGAATGGAAGCACGAACAATCGATTATTGCACTGTTCTTTTCACCGTCAACATTTACATGTATAAATGCAATGGAAGAAATTGCATCTAATCGAATGGAAGGCATAGATTCTACAGTTGCATTTTGGACACAGGTTCGGGAGTATAAGAATGCGTTCGGGGAAAATCCTTTTGCCAGTCTTTCTAATTTTGTTTTTGAATTTTTAGTTCTGCCGCTGAGCAATGCGGAGGTTGAGCGTATTTCTAGTACGATGAATAATGTAAAAACTAAGGTGCGAAATAGTACTAGTACTACAATGTTAAATGCAATTTTATGTATAAGGTATGGACTAAAAAAGAAAAGAAGTGCTGTCATGACTTTGTCATAACAAAAAATCTCATTAGACTCACGAACAATTCCAGTATTTATTCTTATTCCTCGGATGATGAAGAAAATTTTGACATAGAAATATAATAAGACTTTTACAGCCCAATCTAATATAAACACATTGCGGTAACTTTTTGTCAAAAATGTCTCATGTACATACAAGTTGTATGAAAGTAACATAAATTAATTTGCGTGCGTAAAAACCTAATTTGATTTCCAATTTTGGTTCTGCGTGACACCAGGGTTTGACATATGGGCAAATCCTGCGTTACGAACGCCACATTCGTACGCGTTTTCGGATTGAAATATAACAATTTTTTGGTCTTTCAAAAGACATACCTTCAAGTTATACACAGTGTTTAGTGGGATTTGAGTGTACTTTCGAATGTCATCAAAATATTTTTTGTAACAGGTTTAAGCTGCGAAAAATTTCATCTCAAAGTATTGTTACGCACGCTACAAAAAATGGAAGTAGCTTTGAAGGTTGAGGTATATTTTCTTAATTTTTAGCAAATTTTGTATAATAAAGCACACCAAATGAAATACCTTAAAGAAAGATGAATATAAGAGAATTCTAAAATAAGTTACTTGCAGCCAAAAAATTGTGTAGTTTTTTAACGATGGCCGTGAACCCAACGTTACGCATGCTACGTTACGCACGCTACATTTTTTCCAGTAGTATATAAATAAAAACAATTGTATTTATTTTAACAAAACAGTTTATACTCTTTTTTAATAAAATTATTTAATTCATAATTTATGTTTATAAATTAATTTATTGATGTATATATGTTTATAAATTAGTTTTATGTTTTGCTGAATCTGCCGTTAGTGCTATTTCGAGCTCATTTTCATTAGGTACGGAAAAATAATGGTTGCTTTTTATTCCCGGAATGCTATTAACGTTAGCCCATCTCTCCGAAAGAAATGCAGTTGTAAATTTATATTGGAACGATTTTCCGTCATCCCTTGTCAATTTTTGTTTGTTTACAAACCGGTTTCGGCGATCCGCTATCTTCAGTGTAAGTTTTCGTTCTGATCTGTGTCTATCCGTTGTCCAGTATTTATAGTTTGAATGCTGTAGGTAAAGTTAGTATGCGTGTATATAGTTCGTGCGTTAGGTTCGTGTTTCACGAATGTTCCCGAGCGGCAAGCTGCAATAGGGTTGTTTTGAAACTCGTCTATTAGTTTGTTTGTCAGGCACTGCTGAACGCTATGTAATGTCAGGTAATGCTGAATGTTCTCGAGCGGCAACTCGTTAACTAGTTTGTGGGTCAGGTAATGTTAATCTTGTGCTTGAATAGAAGTCGGTAATTTTTGTCCTTTGGTTTGTTTTGTGTGTTCGCTCGTTTATCGTTACTTGTCTGGTTATTGTACCTGCTGCGTTGTTTTGTTTTTTGTAGATTAGTTTTAGAGGTTCGAATATTGCATCAGAATTGGTGCTAGTTTGTTCGTTTATTATTCTTCCGTCAAATGTCTTTAGTTTGTATATTTCCATGTTCTCAAGCACATTTAAGCGTCGCCCTTTTGTTTGCACGTGAAGTGTTTTGGCTGTGCTTTTGATTTTAGCCGGGGTGCATTTGTTTTCATACATGTGGTTAGCAAAGTTCGATTCTGGTGTGATGGAGGGTTTCCGTGTCTTTCGGTTGTAGTCCCTGATATGTTCCCGAATCGTGTACTTATTTTCCGTCCTGTTTGTCCTATGTAGCTGTGCTGGCATTCGCAAGTAAGTTTGTATACCCCATGTTCGCTGAACGGCTCCGCTGAGTTGGTGTTAGTTGCTAGTTTTTGTCCCAAGTTGTTCGATGTTCTGAATGCTGTGCTGATGTTGTGTTTCTTGAAAAAGTTGGCCAACTTGTATGTGGTGTTTCCAGTGTATGTCATAACTGTCCAAATTTTGGCCTTTTCCCCTTCGGTTTCCCTTCTCTGCACCAAATGGTTGCTTCGGAGTTTGTCCACTAGGGTCTTTTCGTATCCGTTGCTAGTTGCTATGCTGTATATCGTGGTGAGCTCTTTCTTGTATGATTCCTTAGAGAGAGGCGTTCGCTGAAGTCTGTCCACTAGATGTCTTAATGCTGCATTCTTGTGTTGTTGCGGATGGTTCGATGTACAGTGGATTATGGTGTCCGTGGTTGTTGGTTTTCTGTAGATGTCATAGTTGAACTTGTTCGTGAGTTTGTTGA